>JACEFO010003066.1:0-35854 GCA_015342445.1 Digitaria exilis
TTTGGGTGGTGGGACGGGAGAGATTCCTCGGCACATCTAAAATATACAGTGTTTCTTTTCCACAGGCATAACACAAACTATTGCTCGGTTAATCGTACGAAACAGGAAATGGACCTATACAGTAGGAGCACGTTTAACACAGTTAAAACGACAGACCCCCCGCAACAGTGTAAACACTGTCATTGGTACATATGATGCATTGACTAGATCGAACACATCGATGATCAGTTTTGCATGAATCACCAGGTGTCACCTTTTCTCGGGCAAAATGGGCTTCCAACTCGAGGTGATGGACCGGATTGTTGAACTTAGGCCAATTCCAATAGAAGACTTCATTTTATTATTGTTTCTAAGAGTGAGACATCAACACAACACAAATGATACTGATGGATGAAACTCAACTTCGCAACGCATTGTTTCACTTTTGCTATTTCGTAGGCTCTCATCACATTTAATTCTAAGACTCATCAAGAGTTGGTAATCGTGCACACATGGTTTCATTGAAATAAACCCTCTGCATACTCATTTCATTTATCTCCTGAGTGGGGCCGGGAGCACTGTTCTTGCCAGCAGAGATGACACATGACAATGTAGGATTCTGTTGCTATTGTAGAAAAGGCATGCATTTGTTTTCATTACCAATGGTCATTCTCATTTTGTTGAAGGTGCAGGAAGAGTAGAACGCTCATGTTTCCAGATGAAGCTTTTTATTTGACTGATCGATCCTCAGCTCTTTGTCAAAATAACTCAGTTATTTTAGAACGACAGTAATGGAAATATCTTGGACACCCAAAATCCAGAGTTTTCTGCCATTTTGCCATGTGGCCTGTATTCTGAAGTACTAATCTTGTGAATTATAATGCTCGCTCATTTTTCAAAAGAACAAAAAAAAAAAAGAAGTATATGTGCTGACTGTCCTACACTATTGATGAGCTCAAGTTCTTGTCTCTATTCTTGGTCTACATCTGAGTAGAAATGTTGTACCTGAACTTATCTATTATTAGTAGCACCTATGATTGATGGACATGATTCCCTGAACTTTGTGGTGACACTACAAACATAGAACGGTGTACCTTTAGTAATCATTGGTGAAGCTAGCTATGAGATCACTGTTATTGTACACCATGTGCGTACGTCCAAAGATGTATATGATAAAGTTATGAGCCCAATGGCAGCAAAAACCTTGTCAGAATTTTCATCATCAGGATCAGGACCATTGTGTTCTAATTTCATCGTTGGAAACATTCCACCTGTAGGCATATATGGATTGTCCAACGCTGTTCCACACGCCTGCTTGAGGAAAAGCATGCCAATAGCATTCATCCCGCAGAGGGGGAGTGAACAAAACAACACTGGAAATTTAACTGACAAACCAAGTGTATTTTTCCCACCGTTCATTATACATCATCCTAAAATCCCCAAAATGGCCAGGTAATCTCTCATCACAGCTACAAGAAGTCTCTCGTCCAAATCATTCCACATCACAACTAATGATTCACAGGGCACCAACGGTCATCTCCATCGACTTCTGTCCTGAGCTCATCTTGACCGACCTCCAAACAACATCGATGCCATGAGCACGGGAACTTATCCCCAATTTGAATCCGGATGAGTCAAATGTGATGATTCCCTCCGTCGTCACTCACAACTCGGAGTCTTAGCAATGCAAAACCAGCCCACGCCAAACTCGTCACTCATCGGGTGTCTTAGGGCGTTATGTTCCTTCTGTATTTGGCCCAGCCAAGCTCGTGAGTGCAGCATGGGCGGCCGTACGCTTGCTCTCTTCGCCCGTTGTAGGCTGCAAGCTGGCTTTAGCTTCACGGTGGCCGTATGCATGCGGTAGTCAATTAGCGTCAAACATATATCTCATAACCACGGGACACTACTACACAAATCATTTGTAAATGACCCTACTTCTTTTTCCAGTAATAACGGGCACCCAAAAAACATCATTGCAGTGCATCGTTGCCAATGTCATCGGTGGTAGTGTCATTGTTGTGACCACTACAAAACTGAGCAACCATGATGTCATCATCGCATCGTATTTACAGAAATGGATGGTTCACAATAACTAACAGACGAACGCTCGGACATCAATTATTGTCCGTTATACTAAATACCATCTTTCATAACGGTATCGCTGCTGACATCATCATGGACCGTGTATTTACAAAAATACAATGTTTAATAACAAAGTACGGCTGATGTCATGCACCGTCCGTCTATTAAAAATTGAGCGCTAGAGCTGAACTTAGATGTGAACGTCACCGCGCCCTATACTTAAATAATGCGACAAACGAGAGGTTACATCATGCGTCCGTTGATTACAAACCCAATTTAATAACGGTGAAGAGCTGCACGTCACTACGTCCTTATTAAAAAATCAAGCACTAGAATTTATCAAATTTTAAAATTTGAATTTTTTTCGAAAAACCTCGGATGGAGAAAGTGAGGCAAAATAAGAGTTGTAGATCTTGAAAATTACAAAACTTTAATAGTTAATAAGTTTTTTACATTTAAAATCATATAGTTGACGAATAACTAAGTTTGTAAAGAGTTCACAAATTTGAAATTCAAATTTTGTAAACGACCCCCCAGATGGAGAACACATCGAAAATGAAAGTTGTATATTGCAAAAAAGTTATGAAACTTTAGTAGTTGATAAGTTTTAAATTGAATTCGTTTAGAGCCTCAAACAAACGATTTACACTCGGGTGAGTATAAATATGGTGGGGAAGAAAATGGATAGTAGACACAGGAGTGAGTGTGTGGTGTAGTGGTAGAAGGGGTTGTGCGTGAGAGAGAGGTCACGGTTCGAATCTCGCTGCCGTCAAGTTGCATATTTCCTTATTTAAAACTGTGATCGGTTGCCTATTTCTCATAAAACGTATCGGTGGGGTGCCAGCGATGGTGGTGGCTGACAGGTTGTGGCGGCCTCTCGAGAATAAATATAGTTTTTTTACTATTTGTTCGGTGCATTTTGGCGTTATTGAAATGGCGTAACTACAATAACGCACATGAATGACGTCATCCGTCCGTTTATTATAGTGATAACGCATATGTCGTTATTCGCAGTGACATTTTGTAATAACGGGGTGCGATGACGTCATCCTGCCCGTTCATTGCAGTGGCTATTTCTTATAACGGACGCAGTGGCCCGTCATTGCAGTGGTGCCACTGCAATGACGGCAACTTAATAACGGTAACGGGAACGTCCCGTGCATTACAGTGTCATTTGCCCGTCATTACAGTGCTCCATTGTAGTAGCGTATAATAAAGGTCATTTCACACCTTTGGTCATCTTGATTTTCAAGATGATTTTTTACGGAAGAAGGACATTACATGAACGTATAAATCTGGAACACTGACACAATAGATTGTCCGTTGCATATACTATTCCACTATTCATAAGGTTGGAAATAAGAAGACCAGGCCGGTACATTTCCACCATACGATAAAGTTAAAAAGAAAGACCCACAGGCGCGCTCTGAAACTAAAAAACAATCCCCAGACCAGGTAGCTCGCTCCTTGTAGCAAGCAACCACGCTGGAGCGGCAAAGACAAGACCTTTTATTACTGCTTCTTCCCAGCCACTGGGGCGGGCTTGGGCTTGATGCCAGGGGGCTTGGGCTTTGGGATTGACGCCAGGGGGCTCAGGCTTGGGCTTGGCCTTGATGTCGGTGGGCTCGGGCCTTGGGCTTCGTCTTGATGCCAGGGGCTTGGGCTTGGGCTTCAGGGAGGAGGGGTGGCAGCTTCGGCTTGATGGCACCAGCCATGCTGCTGTTGTCGCCAGGGATGTTCATGATGTTTCACATCAGGTTTTTGTTTGCTGCTGCTCTGTTGTATCCTTTGGTTGTTGCAGCACTGCCGCGATGTGGGGTGGTCGAATTTAGCAGCTACTGGAGGAGGCTATTTATAGCCAGTGGTGGAGTATTGGAGGAAGGTGAGCAGCAAAGTTAGGTGCATGCAAAATTATGTATGTGGAGGGGGGCATAGGTTAGTTTTGTCTAGATTAAATTACACTTAGGTACAAATTTATTTCCAAAATAATGAGCCATATTGAAACTGGCATTAGAGTGAGGTGTCATCTTGTTCTATTATTTCAATTATGTCATCTTCGATGCGGTGAAACTGTTTCACCCCTATCCGAAGATGTTATAATTTTTTTCGAGGGACAAGATGACATAATTAAAATGCTATTTTATCGTCCTATGAAACAATAGAACAAAACTATATGCATTTTTAGATGACATGGTAATATTGAAAACAACGGAATAAAACTATAGCAATTGGGTTGGCCTTAATATTTATTATTCAATAACAATTTGTAATTGTGAAAATCAGACAATTTTTAAGCGGTCCAGCATTTACTCTTCACCTTTGTGTTAAACAAAAGACTCGATTCAATCTGTTTAGGTGCGACTAAAAGAAACGAAAAAATACATGTTGCTGTTCCAGGCATATTTATTGCAATTGAATAACTGCCAATATGTTACTGGAATAGGATGCGTGGTGAACATGGGTTGACGCACCGTAAAGTGGGGGATATGTACCTAATTGCAGCATTTTCTCAGAAGTATATATTAAAAAAAATGGCGTAATTGGTCCTGAACAAAACGTGCAAGAGTGATACGCAATAAACTATCATCATATAAAGCTATAGGACCTGCAGGAGAAACTTCTTTCCTGCTGTGTCGTCTCATTCGAAGAACACACGCAGGAATCAAGAGTCATCAAGACGAGATAGAGAGAGAAGAGAGAGAGAGATTCTCAATGATACAATTTGGTGTCTGGCCACTTCGAGGGATTAGGTTATTCTTAAAGATACATCTTTCCCTGCGTTTGCGTGCAGATACGGGGGGATAAAGTAGAGAACAGAGAGGATGAGAGGCATGGTTGGACTGTAAACGACTCAATATACATCCGATCACCATTCAGCCTATCTTCGTTTCTGATCCCCGAATTGTTCCTGATGCCTTCTCTAATTCTTCAATCTCTATACCCCCTCTACCTTCTGCTAATAATAAGACCTGGACAATCTATTTTGGTGCCAATGATTGCTATAATATAAATCCATATAAACTGTCTCACCAGTCCTAACTTGGGTATATCATGTGTTGTAGGAGAGAGAGGAGAGAGAGAGGATTGAATAAGTGTGCAACTCCATGTGTGGTTTGGTGGGTCAATGATGGTTCGTCAAAGAGGTAGACACATTGTGAAGAAGATGAAAGAAAAACGGTCGACTTAGGCCAATTCCAACGGATGGTTTCATTTTATTGTTTCTAAGATTGCCACATCAACAAAACACACATGATATGATACTATGTATGAAACTCACTTCACAAACACATTGTTTCAATTTTGCTATTTCATGAGGCACTCATGGCATTTAATTCTTGGACTCATCAAGAGTTGGTATCGTGCACGCGTTATTTCATCTCTTGAGTCGGTCTGGGAGCATCTGTTCTTACCAAGCAGCTATGGCATGACAACATTGGATTGTTTTGCCTCCTGTAGACAAGACAAGGACTGCATTTGTTTTCATACCAAGGTCATTCTCATTTTGTGAAGGTGCAGCGACCAGTATAGATTTTGTGTTCCAGATAAAGCTGTTATTTGACTAATAATACTTTTTTTGATAAAGTGTTCTTTGGCTAATAATTCTTAGGAGCCCTCGGTCACCGAGCTCTTTCACAGTACACAAATAATACTATCTACTGTATTATAGTATAAATTAAATTGAGCCATTGACTTGATTATGGTAGATTAGTACTTTACGCTCCCCACTTTAAGAGTGCTGACAAAAGAAGACTTATTCCAATGCGAAATGTCCCTTCACATCTCTAATGTAAACACATAAGAAAAATATCAACTCTATGTAAACATATAAAAATATCAACTATACACAAATGCCAATTATACTTTGATATATTACAAAAAAAATGCATTCCAATTTATTTCTTATAAAATATATATATATATATATATACCCTTAACCACTATACTACTCGTATATACTACTATATATTACAAAGGTATATGAATACTATTACACTTAATTTCAACCGTCACATGTTAAATACCAGTCCTTTTCAACCACTAATATATGATAGTATGTATACTATAAAAAGTGATCTTATCGAAATTTAGATTATTTAGATAGTAATTCAAAATCTTGTACACCAAAAATCTATAGTTCCGCCATTTGTCATATCATGTGCTTATTATATGAAGTACTAATCTTGTGAACTATAATGCTCCCTCACTTTTCAATTAGAATAAAAAGAACTAGGAAGAAGTCCAAAGTAAGTATATTTGAGGTCCACATAACACCCTAATACTCAATTAACCCCCCCCCCAAACTATGCTCTTTGGTTCAATTTGTCCCTTATATAATTTGTATTTTTGTTTCTCCGTACACAAGTTGAATTTTAAATATAAAAATTGCACAGGCAGGGTTGTAGTGGACATCACAATGTATATGTCATAAAAATAATTATAAATATTTCATCATTATTTTCATATATTATTGTATCCTAAGGATTAATTTACTAAATGATGCAGCCTATCGAATCAATGACAAAAAATGTGTTTATTACGATCTACTATCATCTCGCCAAATTTGAACCTAATACCATACTTGTGTATGAGAGAAATTAAAAAAAAATAAATTGTATTAGAGGGTAAATTAAATAAAATGGCATAGTTTAGGAAGTAAAATAAACCAAAAAAATGGTATAAGGGGTTATGTGTACTTTGGGTCTTTGGCTCTACTTAAGGGAGTAATTTGGAGTGCTGACTGTCCTACACTATTGACCTTAAAGTTCTTGTCTATTCTTGGTCACTTACATCTGTACCTGTACTTGTCTATTATGGGGGCGGGTATCACGATGGCGCTGACATGGTTCCTGAACTGGTGACGCTATAAACATAACAACACTGTACTTTCTAGTAAGCATTGCTGAAGCTAAGATATCACTGTCATTGTGCACCTGCTTACGTGTAGAGAACCTGCTTACGTGTAAGCATATGCAACGTGTTGACACCCACGTAGAAAAAAAAGCATATGCATGCCAACACACAACAGGAAAAAGAAATAGCCATCGTCGCGAGAAGGTGAGAAAACACACATGGAAATTAACCGAGAACAATATTTATACTTTATTTACTCACCTAAAAATGGAAAGGTGGCCTCTTGCTTCCAGGTATGTAATCTCTCAACACAAGCTAAGAGAAGTCTCTCGTCCAAAGCATCTATATATCACAGCTAAGATTCAGTCAGAGCACCCAACGGACCATCTCATTGGTGAACATGTAACCAAGGGATGAGAGAAGAGATGACTAGTTAGTATGCTATATTCAGCTTTATGTACTTATGTGGAGAGGAATGGACCTGCGGTGTGAAACGACTTAATTAAGTTAATGGACCCAAAAAAAACAGTGCTAGAAACACATTTGAATCGTCATGGACCTACAGTGAATGACTTAAACAAGTTAGTGACTCAAAAATCCACTTTTAGAGTTCATGGACCTAAGAGACACCCCTTAACAAATGATGGACCTCCGGTGTATTTTACTCATAGATCTATAACCTTATCTTGCTGGCCCTAATATAAACCTTGAGAAAACCATGTGTTGTAGGAGTAAGATAGAGGGTATCGAATCCTCTACTGCAACTAGCAAGAAATTAAAAGGGGCCAACTAATAAATCACGCAAAAGGTGTTCTCTTTTTCCCTTACAATTCATTGGGAATCTAATTCACCACTAACCTAACGGTGCTATGCTTTTGCTTTTCCTGCAGGTAATAGTCCACACTTGCATATGTGCAGTGTCTGATGGTGGCTTGGTCCTTCATATTGTCTTCCTTTTGGCTAGCGTGGGACCGGGGAGGTTATATTATTCCTCAGCAGCACATCCAAAATCTACAGTGTGTTTTTCACAGGCATAACAAACTATGCTCGGTCATAGCATACAAACCACTATACTGAACCTATACAGTAGGAGCACGTTAAAAATGTCAGTAAACGACCCCCACCCAACAGGGGCAATGCTACTCTAAACACCGTAACTTGAGATAATGATGCATAGACTGGATCGAACAGACCGATGATCGGTGGCATGAATCACGAGAAACTCACCAGCTGGTGCCTTGGACTACTGGGCAGGCAAAGATCAGGGTTGCATTTGGATCTCTGGCTGCACCTGTCCAGCCAGGCAAGGAAACGGGTGTTTGCCTGTTTGGTGTCTAGAGGACAAGCTTTCCTCCATGTCTGCAACTCTGCATCGGCTTGCCAGAGATGGCATGGCAACGTAGGATCGTGCTGCTATTGTAGACAAGACCTGCATTTGTTTTCATTACCAAGGGCCATTCCCATTTTGTTGAAGGTGCAGGAAGAGTAGGTAGACCGCTCATGTTTCCAGAAAAAAGCGCTGTATTATACATTTGGCCCTTCGTCAAAAATCTGTTTTTAGAAGTAAATGGAACTATCTTGTACACCCAGAATCCAGAGTTGCTGCCAGAGTTGTAAGACGCCCCTGGACAAGGATAAGCTAACTTCTTGGAGTAGCTTCTTCTCAGAGTTGTAGGATGATATGATAGGAAATTGAGATGAGCTGTGTTCTTCTCTCAATCTCTTTGTATTTCCTGTATCCTATTTTCTTGTGTTTTGTATGTTCGTACAGTTTGTATATTGATTCAATAAAATCTCAGGCAACCAAGGGTTGCCGTTGTTTCTCTCAAAAATAAGGAGTTGCTGCCCATTTTGCCATATCATGTGGCTTATATTCTGAAATACTATCTTGTGAATTATAATGCTCGCTCACTTTTCAAAAGATTAGAAAAGAATTACAGTGCTGAGTGTCCTACACTATTGAGCTCAAATAAAGTTGTTTTCTATTCTTGGTCACTAGTACATCTCAGTGGAACACTGTACCTGTACTTTGTCTATTAAGGGATATCACGATGATGATCCCCTGAACTTTGTGGTGACACTATAAACATACATAGAACGCTGTGTACTTTCTAGTAACCATTGATGGGAGCTATGAGATCACTGCCATGTTGCACCTGTGCGGTACGTTCCAGAGATGTATCTATGGCATGCCAAAACTGTCAAAATTCTAATTACTTCATCTGGTTGTATTCTATTTGCATCGTTTCGAAACATGTAGCAGAGAAAAGCATGCAACACAACTGAAAAAAACTAACATCGCGAGAAGGGGGAGCGAACAACACTGTAAATTAACCGAGAAACAAGATTTCTATTCTTTTTATAGTTTTATACATCTAAAATCAAAAGGTAGCCCCTTCCAGGGATGCAATCTCTCAACACAAGCTGCTAGTTCTAACTTTATTTTATTTATACATATAAAATCAAAAGGTGGTCCCTTCCAGGTATGTAATCTCTCAACACAAGCTAAGAGAAGTCTCTCGTCCAAAGCATCTGTCACAGCTAAGATTCAGTCAGAGCACCCAACGACCATCTCATTGGTGAACATGTAACGAAGGACTTGTGCCTGATCATCTTGATCCCCTCTTCCTGACCATAAGTAACCATCTCGATACCAGTGAGCACAGCAAACTTATCCGCAACTGAATCCACCGAGTCAAATGATAATCTCCCTGCTTCGCTGACAACTCTGAAGGTTTTAGCAATGCAAACCAGCCCTTGCCAAGGTTGATGAGGCTGATCCTTGTTGGAGACCACTCCTTGGTGTCTCAAGATCCCTCCAAGAATGCTCCAATGTCGGTGCTTGTCGTCCTTGGCAATGCCCAGAGAGGTCCCAAGCACACAGTTGCTGAATGTCAGTAGAAGAGAAACCCATCCACAGCTTGAGCTCAGGAACATACTCTGCTGCTCCATCAAATGGTAACACCCATCCACCACCTCCCACTTGCCTCCATTCTCGCTTCGCCGTGTTCAAAGCAGTAGGTTTCACCGCCGGATCTTCGAACCGTCGACACGCAGGATGGCGGCGCCGGCGCCGCCGTCGACCACCGTGTGGGACCGGACGTTGCCAGCAAACGGCGCGGTGGGAGTGGGTTCCACCGCCATCCCCTGAGACGCATTGGGCTTTCTTCCACCTCCGAGTCGTCGTAGCAGCCAAGATTGCCGAACCTGAGCACATCGAAGCAGGACGGGTTATTTCTTGTTCAGTGCCGGAAGCCATGGCAAGATGGATATCTTGTTTCGGTGCTGCTTCGGCCGCCGCCGCCGCACTTGATGGGAAGAAGAGGTGCTTCGAGACGTCGAGACGGTGCAGCGTGTACATGCCGGTGCTTTGCCTCTCCGCGATGATGTTCACGAACCGCCTCACCATCCTCTCCGTAGCCCCCATGGCAGTCGGTGCGATTGTTCAAGGAGACGACGACGGCGGCGCGTCGCTAGGGATGGCAATGGGTTGGGTTCGGGGCGGATATCCGCAGATTTGGGTTCTTGGGTTTTGGTTTTGGGTTCTATTTTGTGCCCACGGATTTGTGGGTTCAGATAGCCGAAATACTATGGGTTTGGGTGGATTCTAAATTTGACCCGTAGAGCTCTATCGGAGCCCCGAAAATTCGGCCCACTAAAAGTCCACTGAATTCCCCAAGTTGTCTACCTAGATTTGATAAAAAAATATCAATTAGTTATATGTCATGTCTAAGTGTATCATGCTCCTTGTTTTGTATGAGTGTTATGAAATTTGGATACTTCCTTAATGTATTCTTGTATACTTGAATTGTTATTTGCTGTTGCTGGCCTTTCTGAATGCTAATTTATTATGATATTCTTTGTTTTGGTTAATCCGAGGTTTTGGTTGATCCATGGGTTTGGGTGTGGGTTTTATAATTTCACCCGAATAGGAGTTTGGATTGGATTCGGATTTAGGTTCGGGTTTTAGTTTGGGCGCCCAGCCACTCCACCCGATTCGAACCCGACCCATTGTCATCCCTACGCGTCGCGGCGGCGGCGTAGTGGTGCAGGCGGAGCTACTGACTCTGATTTGGGCCGGCCGTCTATAAATTTGCGGGCTTTTCTGGGCCAAGAGGAGCAGATCACCCGGATCAGCCCATTTCCCTTCCGGATTTGTCAATTCTTTTTTAAATGCAGGCATATAAGGATTAATAAGAAGGAAGAATTGATGACAATAATAATCTAGTGATAGTGAACATACTGTACATTTCCAAGTCCTAATGTTTTCGTCACATAACTTTACGATCAATTTAATTTCCATGTCTTGTTTATTAATAACATTTTTCGGTGGTTAGTGGCTACATGCAAATTTATCATTTAGATTGCCGGGTGTTAAGCATCTTTGGCATCTTATTGCTTGATTAGCTCAAATATGATGAGGCACAATCCAAGCCAATAAAGGATGTAAATTCTGATCAGATTGGAGGCAAGATCCTGAACTGAAACTATAGGTGAAATTACATGATAAATATTTATTTTTAAGAGAGAGCTTGTAACGAGTTACTTTAGTTCCTAGACCATGTAGAGTAAGTCTAGAGTGGAATAGCATGGATCATTTTTTGATGTGTGAATGAATATACATTTGTTCTCCTTACTGTGTTTTTTATAACCACGTGGCGTGTCCACCATGAGCTAGAACAGATGGAGTTGTACAGTCAACATAGCTATCCTTAATGAGCCATGAACCCGTAAAAATTCCTTCAAGATAGAAAAAATCACTTATCTGCTAATTGATGTAGTTATTTTACAGAGATTTTACTAGTAGACGTGAAAGTGATGAAGTACAATACCGTTGTGATTAGTCAAGCTGTCCATGGGCCACCGCACCGAGGGAGGCCAGCCCAACAAACAAGCAGCGAGTATCTCGGCCCAATAGAGAATTCTCCCCCTCTGCTCCATTAGAAAGCACTACAACACTCGCGGCTCCTCCCTCCGTCCCTCCCTCCCCACCAGTCCGCCGCCACCTCTCCTCTCCTCTCCCCTCCCCTCCCCGGCCGCCGCCCCTCCGATCTGGGCGCCGGCCATGGCGCTCGCCTTCGACGAGTTCGGGCGCCCCTTCATCATCCTGCGGGAGCAGGAGAAGAAGTCGCGCCTTCGCGGCCTCGACGCGCAGAAGGCCAACATCGCCGCCGGCAAGGCCGTCGCGCGGATCCTCCGCACCTCGCTCGGCCCCAAGGGCATGGACAAGATGCTCCAGTCCCCCGACGGCGACGTCACCATCAGTGCGCATCTGCTCCGCTGCCTTTTTCTTTTTCCCCATGTACCCTTGTGTCTACGGTACTTCGTAGCTTAGCTTGAGTTGAGATTTGGGGGTTAGGGTTTAGTGGCGCGCGCAGTGCTGAAGATCTAGGCTTGGCAGGACCGGTGCTTGTGTTGGGGCCCTTGATTTCACTAGGGCCGGCGTCTAGTTTGTTGGCCGCTCGCCATTTCCTGTGCAGGCCATGATCCCATTTTAGTGCCAGCCTAGTGTTGCAAGTTGTTGCCCCAATTTTTTCATACGATGCTCAAGTGAGGCATTTTATTAGTATCTGTGGGACCGTGCAATGGATTGATTGGTGCAGGGATGTGTTGATTTGAACTTTGGAGATCTAGGTTTGTTTACTGTAAAGTGCTATCACAATGTTCACTTGTTCAGACTCCAGTGTTGTATAAATAAGTAATCTCACAGTTCACTGCGTCTTCTGTTACTTTGCTTACTGAAATTGCTGCACTGTGAATTGCCAGCAAATGATGGGGCGACGATCCTGGAGCAGATGGATGTTGACAATCAGATTGCAAAGCTGATGGTGGAGCTGTCCCGCAGCCAGGACTACGAAATCGGGGATGGTACCACTGGGGTCGTCGTCATGGCAGGTGCTCTCCTGGAGCAGGCCGAGAAGCTTCTGGAACGTGGTATTCACCCTATAAGGGTTGCGGAAGGCTATGAGATGGCGTCGAGGGTTGCTTTTGAGCACCTAGAACAAATCTCTAATAAGTTTGAGTTTAGTGCAGACAACATTGAGCCACTGGTTCAGACCTGCATGACAACTCTATCGTCCAAGATGTAAGTGATAGTGAATCTGGGAAATTATGTTTAATCAATCAGGTTTTTGATAAGGAACTCATTAATTTCATTTATATCCACGTGTGGTTATTGTTTAGTAATCCCTACGTAGGTTCTCAGAGGAGCATAACAGAAAAATCTGTTAGGCAAGTAGTAGTGCTATGAAACTTTTGAGCCTTTTCCTTTTTATCTGAAACAACCTAATAGAACTAGGCTTCAGGGTTTCATTGGTTCTCACATGTTTCTAATGATCTAATCATTGATTCATATGTGAACCTTTCTCTCTCTCTCTCTCTTCATTAGAACATTGTCTGCTATGTAGTTTTTCAGGTGGTACGAAGTTTTTGCACCGCCTGTTTATCTACCAGAAAACATATTTTGTACTGCTTCAGAATGTTCAGTAGATTAACTGTACTAAAACATCATGTCTGATGACTGATATCTCCATTGTTCTTATTCCGCAGTGTTAACCGTTGCAAGCGGTCACTGGCAGAGATTGCTGTCAAAGCAGTCCTTGCGGTTGCCGATTTGGAGAGGAAGGATGTTAACTTGGATTTAATTAAAGTAGAAGGCAAGGTTGGGGGGAAGCTGGAGGACACTGAGCTCATATATGGAATTGTTGTTGACAAAGATATGAGCCACCCACAAATGCCAAAGAGAATTGAGGATGCTAAGATTGCCATCCTGACGTGCCCATTTGAGCCCCCGAAGCCTAAGACAAAGCATAAGGTTGACATTGACACTGTAGAAAAATTCCAGACATTACGTGAGCAAGAGCAGAAATACTTTGATGAAATGGTTCAGAAGTGCAAGGTAAATTCTAAACTACTTTAATAACACAGAATATCAATGTTGCTAATACCTGACTGATAATGTTCATATGTGCTTAATTATCACGTTGATCTGGATGTTTGTCCCATAATTGTAATATTTATGTCGTTATTTGCTTAGATTTAATTTGTTTCTCATTTTAGTGTATTGATGGTATTGATACATTTTAAAGTACATCCTCTTCCAGTTATCAATTTGCTACTGTAGGTATATGAGGGTATTTGCTTCATGTGATGTTTGATTTCTAAATCACTAATCACAACTTTTTTTTTTTGGTAGGACGCTGGTGCGACCCTGGTTATTTGCCAATGGGGTTCGATGATGAAGCCAATCATTTATTAATGCACAGAAATCTACCAGCTGTTAGATGGGTGGTGGTGTTGAATTGGAATTGATTGCGATTGCCACAGGTCAACATCCTCCTTTATGCCTCTCCTATGTGACTATGAATGGCTTGTGATGGCAGGATCTAACATAACTGTCTGCAGGAGGACGGATTGTTCCAAGATTCCAAGAGTTGAGTCCTGAAAAGCTTGGGAAGGTATCGCTCTTCTGTATTATATAGTTGTTTTCAACTGTAAGGAATATACATAGGTGATATTGACATTCATATGCAGTTTTAGTGTCAGAATGCATATGAATCCGAAAGTTTTACATTAGAAATATGTTTTATGGCAGTGCTTGCCGTTCTATTTATTTCATATTATAAAACAATTACAGTTCTGACCTCTGTACAATACTACAATGAGCAATTTATTAATTGGATAGAAACTTACAGACTCACATTGTTGAGCTGTTATTGTATATACAGTGACTTTTAACTTCGTGTGAATTCAGCCTTTGTCAAGGTTTATAATGCCATTTTTGGCACCTTAGCTGTTGAGTTTAGCCATGTTTTCCCGACCACACCAGTCGATAGGCCCATTAGAATTTTACTGTACATAGAAAATACCTGATGCATCTTTACTGTGCATAGAAAATACCTTTTGCATCTTTACTGTATTGCAAGTAGAGACCTGATTTTCCTTGCTCTGTTTCAATAGGCTGGAATAGTCAGAGAGAAATCCTTCGGGACAACAAAGGATCGGATGCTTTACATTGAGAAGTGTGCCAATTCCAGAGCTGTAACTATTTTCATTCGTGGTGTATGTCCTCATGTTCCTGTTTTTGTCTAACATCAGTTTTTTTATCTGATTTGGAGACACTTCACAATTCATGATGGATAAATTGAAAATGCTGTATGTCTTTGGTAAGATTTGGAGATGTATAAATTATAATCTGTAGGCGAAACTCTTTATTTTCACATACGTCAGTAATATAATATAATGAGTGGGAAATCCTCCTGTTTCATCAATAAAAAAAGTTCTTTCTATGTGGTGATTTCACTATTGTGATTGAACTGTCCAATCAAGGATTGCCTGAAACAACCTTTAGTATTAACCCTGCATCAGAATCCAGATTGTACATAAATTTGCATAGTGAAACTTAGACAATCATTCGGTAGGATGACAAACATTAAAAAGCCTATGCTGGCTGTTACAATGTTACTCGGACCGTATCTTGCATAGTTCATTTCATTTAACAATTGTATGCTTTAGGATAATTCCTGGTTTGAGTTTCTATGATTGAGGATACTAACTGTTGCTATGTAGGAAACAAAATGATGATTGAGGAGACTAAGCGCAGTCTTCATGATGCTCTTTGTGTGGCAAGGAATTTGATCCGCAATAATTCAATTGTGTATGGTGGTGGCTCAGCAGAGATATCTTGTTCAATTGCTGTTGAAACTGCTGCAGATCGGCACCCTGGAGTTGAGCAGGTATTTGTTGACTGGGGAGCTTCTCTTTGAAAGGAATGCAATTTGCACCTTGTGATCGTGTGTTCTTTTTTCAGTATGCTATCAGGTCATTTGCTGATGCATTAGATGCTGTTCCACTAGCCTTGGCTGAAAACAGTGGCTTGCCACCAATTGATACCTTGACTGCGGTAAAAGCTCAACAAGTTAAGGTATTGTGCTTCTTATATCCCTTACAATTTGTTTCACTTTTATGCTAAAAAAACTGTTTCACTTTTATTAGTAGCTATGGCGTCTTGATATTATGCAATTGCTCTAGATCCCTTGTTAGATGCCACCCAACTCTTTTGGATTTGTGTTAAATTAATTTCTTGTGTCACCACCAGTAAGCGACAAGTTGCCCTCGTACATTGTAGTCTACACTGTGCTGCATTTGATTTATTGTGATTAAGCTCTTTGTAGTGTTGCTGAATTGTTTTCGTGCTGTTCCATTCCTTGAAAATTATTGTCCTGTAAACTGTGTTAGTCTGCTGACATTCGATCATCTGAAACACCATCGCAGGAGAACAATCCCCACTGCGGCATAGACTGCAACGATGTCGGCACTAATGACATGAAAGAGCAGAACGTCTTCGAGACCCTGATTGGCAAGCAGCAGCAGATCTTGCTTGCCACCCAGGTGGTGAAGATGATCCTCAAGATCGATGACGTTATCTCGCCGTCAGAGTACTGATGAACCCTGGAAAGGAATGGACGCGTCTCCCTAGCTGCCGATGCCTTGGTTGTGGTGTAGTTTTCATTCTGGCTAGCTCGCCTCTGGCTGCTTGTCAAGCTGTTGTATTCGATGAGCTGCCTACCCCGATTTTGTGTGAGGCTTGCCGAAACTGTTTGTATTGCGGGATAGCAGCATGGAACGTTTGAAGTTAGTCTAGACGATGTATTTTTTTTCTCTTAACGATACTTTGCATTATTGTTACTTGATAGTGTTTTTTTTTACCGCTAAGCTGAAGCTTAGATCGTAGTTTTTGCTAACGATGAAGAAGATGCTGTAAAATCTCTGATGAGTCCCCAGCCGCGCTGTCTCGTGGGCCCCACTTGCCATTCAGAGTCGCCAGCCAGTCGATGCCTGCTTGGCTGCTTACAACATTGGGTTGGGCTGGGCCGAATCCTTTCCTTATCCCACTTTGTTCAGTCTCTCTCCTCTCTTCAGCGGCCTCAGCAAGCACCTGACCATGGCGCCGCCGCTGCCGATGGAGCTCGAGGAGGAGATCCTCCTCCGCTTCCCGCCGCACGAGCCCGGGCTCCTCGTCCGCGCCTCCCTCGTCTGCAAGCGCTGGCGCCGCCTCGTCTCGGCCCCCGCCTTCCGCCGCAGGCTCCGTGACCTCCACCGCGCGCCGCCCATGCTTGGGTTCCTGTGCAACATCGCGGAGGATCCGGAGGGCGGCGGCATGGCCGCCTTCGTCTCCACCGGTGCCTTCCGTCCTCCCGGCGCCGGCCTCGGCCACCGCCTCCCGATCGACGCCCGCCACGGCCGCGTCCTCCTCCACTACTACTGCCCCGAGAGCTCCAAGGGCGTCCTCGTTGTCTGGGCCCCCGCCACCGGCGACGAGCTGGAGCTTCCCCTCCCCGATCCGCACCAGTGCGCGTACAACTGGACGGCGGCGGTCCTCTGCCCCTCCCGCGCCCCCTGCGGCCACCTCGACTGCCACCGCGGTGGACCCTTCCTCGTCGTCTTCGTGGGCTCTGGTGCTCGAAAGGCGTTCATCTGCACCTACTTATCCGACGCTGGCACCTGGACCAACCCGATCGACACCGAGACCGAGCTGCCCCTGGACTTCGTCAATCTGATGCCCAGTGTGCTTGTGGGGAACACGCTCTACTTTGCGTTTCCGGTTAGGAAGACACTTCTCAAGTACGATCTGGAGTCGCAGGAGATATCGTTGATTGGAGTGCCAAGTGCAGTCTACATGTACCGACCTGTCGTGCTCGACAGTGGGCTAGCATTGGCCACTGTGCATGAATCCAAGCTCTGCATTTGGAGGAAGGCTGCTGGTTCTGAACAAGATGCAGGATGGACACAGAGCAGAGCCATTGAGCTTGAGACGCTGCTCCCGAGTGATGCCTTCTTGACCTCACGACCTGATGTGGTTGGCTTCGCTGCTGGTCTCGATGTGATTTTCCTCAGGGCACGCCTTATGCTCTTCACGATTGATCTGAAGACCTGCGAGGTGAAGAAGGTTTGCGAGGGCAAGAACATCTACTCTGCCATTCCTTACGTGAGCTTCTACACTCCAGGTACAGTTGTACTCTGCTTGAATTGTGGTTTTACAGTACACGAATGAGTAATAATTTAGTTGCTAGCATAAAAAAAAAGGATGATAGGCTCAATTACTACGAATTTGCGAGAGCGGAATGTTGCAATCTGATATCAAACTGAATTGATTGCCTAAATGTTCTCAGATGGTAGGGTTCTGACAATTAAACTTAGCCTAAACCAGGAAAGTATGCAGTAGGAGAGAGAAGTAAAAAGTAGTTGCTTTGATGAGCTTCTACACTGCTGATGTGTTGTCCCTATCTGTATTCATGTTCATTCATTAGATATATCATCTGTCAATGTTACTTAACAACATTCAGATGCATGGCAATATCGGCGCTAAACTTAAGGCATATTATCTTAGAGAGTTTGTACAAATGTTGCTGTTTATCTTAGAGAGTTTGTACAAATGTTGCTGTTAATAAACAAGTTACTACTGTTTGGTTGGCGAGACAGATGCATCAAGGGCCGATTTGATCCCCAGTCAGCTGATCTGTTTTTCAAATTTTGTAAATTTACGCAGCACTTGGAGCATCCTGTACTGACGAAGGATCAAGCGTGTGTGCCTCAGGTAGTCAGGTGCATTAAAAACTTAAGGTGCTCATGTGAGAGCTTCTTGATTAATGGAAAGTTGAGTAGTAGTAATGGTAAATTGCATGGTATCTATGGTGGGACGGCACTTTTAGCATCAGTGAGATTGGTGCTGGCCTTCAGGGTTTCTTAGTTTTTTAAGCTGTAGTTTCTCATGAACTTTTTCAGCTTGATCTTATGTTTCAGTTCTATCGGGCTGGTATGCAATCTGTTAACCCTTGCAGTGTCCTACTTGATCTGTGACAATCCAGTATTTCTGTTGTCAATGAAAACATGAAACAAATGGATCATGAAATTTAAACACTGCAATTTGATGTCCATGCTATCTATACAGAATAGTATGCGTTGACCTCGTGTGGCTCCTAACTAGTTGGAGACCAGAAGCTTGTTAAATGTTAATCCCTTGTGATGATGACTTTTGTGGCCAAACTGGTAACATCGAAAGTCAAACACCTTATGTATGTATGAATCCAGAAACAATGCAGCTATTGTCATTATTCATCCTTTGCACAGGTAAACTCACAGGAAATGGAATAACTGGCATCATCCAGTGCATATGAATTTTGTTCTTGATTGCTGATGGAGTACTATGTTTCACATCAACTTCGCTCATGATTTTGCAACAGTAATACAATTAATATTAATTTGTTCTTGGTTCCTAAAACTAGAATTTATAATTGTATTATTAATTTTGTTCTTGATTACTTAAGAGCAGTATAATTTGCTCTACTAATGTAATACCAGGAAACAAAGCTATGCCATTGAGTACGGCATTTGTCTGTGTGGAACTTGATATGCTGTACATGTAGGCGAAGGTCTGCTTTCCATCCAAACAGGATATCAATTTGTTCCTCTTTGAGCCTTTTTGTTTCACTTTCCTAAACGATTCATGACCAGTCATCAGTGTGGTTGCTCACTTGAGTACCTCCCTGAATGGAACAAAGTTGCAGCTGGTGCAGATGGTGAACCATGGTTCTTGCTTGTCGAATGCGGTTATGATGCATGCTTGTGTGAACAATGTCCAGGATTCCCTTTCTGATGACTCGATGAACTGTAATTCCCCGTTGTTCCATGTGTTGGCTGGGAGTGAAGTTTGTTATTCTGGAGCTGAATTCCGTGCATTTCGTTCCTGGAAAATGTTGTAAGCAGGCATTGGGGTGTTATGGTTCAGCTGAGTTTCAGTTTCTGTTTTGACATTTTTGAAGTTAGTCTAGACGATGTATGTCTTATTAACTCTTAAGATGGTTTGCGTTACTGTGATTTGTTTGTGTTTTTACCGCTCAATAGTCATGTCCTGATCCAAGCCAGCTAGTGAGAAAGAAGATGCCTGAAAAGTCCCCAACCGCGCTGTCTCACTGCTGGCATGGATGTGATTTTCCTGAAGGCAGGGCCGACAGGCCTTATGCTCTTCACAATTGATCTGAAGACCAGCGAGGTGAAGAAGGTTTGTGAGGGCAAGAACATCTACTCCGCCATTCCTTACGTGAGCTTCTATACTCTAGGTACAGTTCTGCTTGAATTGCAGTTTTACAATATTCAGTATGAGCAATAATTTACTTGGTAGGGCTAGCATAAAAAAAAATTGATGATTACCTCGCTCAATAACTGCGAAGTTGTGACAGTGGAATATTGCAATCTGATATCAAACTAACGACAAATACTATGCTGTGCGGGAACTTCTTATATTCTACTTTTGTATAATCATACCTAAAAAGGGGTTTCCAGGCCCTGAACAATCAAATGGTGTGGATTTCGCTTCTCCCGTCGCATCTCTTTCATCGTTTCCTACACCTACGGGGCGTCCGGGGCGTCTCCACGGAACATTGTCTAGCCCATAGGGGAGTTCCAGTAACATTCAAACAAAATTTTCCAGGTCTCGTAACGTGTAACGTACGAAAACGAGACCAGTGAGGTTGTGACAGTGGAATATTGCAATCTGATATCAAACTAAAATGAGTGCCCAAATTTTCTCAGACCATAGGATTCTGCTAACATGGCTTAGGCCAGAAAAGTATACAGTAGGAGAGAAAAGTAAAAAGTAATTAGTTTGATGAGCTTCGACACTGCTGATGTGTTGCCCCTATCTGTATTAATGTGTATTCATTAGATATCACCTGTCAGTGTTACTTAACAACATTCATATATCAGTGCTAAACTTAAGGGCGTATTATCTTAGTGAGTTTGTACAAAAGTTGCTGTGAATAAACAAGTTACTTCTGTTTAGTTGGCTATACAGATGCATCAAGGGCTAATTTGATCCCTAGTCAGCTGATTTGTTTTCTTTTTTTAAAAAAAATTTATGCAGCATTTGGAGCCGCCTGCACTGACGAAGGATCAAGTGTGTGTGCCTCTGGTCATTAAAATCTTAAGGTGCTCATGTGAGAGCTTCTTGATCAATGGAAATTTCTGTAATAGTACTTGTAAATCGCACGGTATTTCTGCTGTCAATGAAAACAGACTGCTATGCAGGTTGTTAACCCTTGCTACTTGATCCGTGGCAATCCAGTATTTCTGCTGTCAATGAAAACATGAAATTAGTGGATCATGAAATGTAAACGCTGCAATTTCATGTGTCCCGACCTCATGTGGCTCCTAATTAGTTGGAGGACCAGAAGCTTGCTAATCCCTTGTGGTGATGACTTTTGTAGCCAACCTGTTATACATAAAAAATCAAACACCTTATGTGTATGAATCTTGAATCATTACAGCCATTGGCATTATTCCGCTTGTTCATTAATTTTGCTCTTGATTGCTGCTAGAGTATTATGTAATACCAGGAAATAAAGCTATGCATTGGGTGCAATGTTTGTCTGTGGAACTTAAAATGCTGTATATGTAGGTGAAGGTCTGATTATCATCAAAACCGCAATACCAAATTATCTCTTGTATACATTCTGTTTCACTTTCCTGAACGATTCATCAGTCATCAGTGTGGTTGTTCACTTGATTACCTCTCTGAATTGAACAAGGCTACAGCTGGTGCTGGTGTTGAACCGTGGTTCTTTTTACCTGCCGACTGCCGTGGTGATGCATGGTTGTGTGAATGTCTGGATTCCCTTTCGACTTTGTGAACGATTGAACTGAGAAGTTCCTCGTTCTTCCATGTTTGCCTGGGACTGAACTTTGTTATTCTGGAGCTGAAATTCCATGCTTATCGTTTCTGGAAAATGTCGTCAGCATGCATGGGGGTGTTATGGTTCAGTTGAGTTTCAGTTTCTCTTTTCTCTTTGATGTGAACAGTATGACTGTATGAGGCTAAACCAATTACACAACGTACACGGATCGCCAATTTACCACACACACATGGGCGATCCAATCTGGATGGGCTGGGCCTTGTTAGGCCCAATTAGAACCAGAGCGAGGCATCCCAATCCCACTCTCGGTCAGTCTCTTCCTCCTCCAGCTACCACTGACCAAACCCTTGCGCCATGGCGCCGCCGCCGCCGATGCTGATGGAGGAGGTCCTCCTCCGCTTCCCGCCGCACGAGCCGGCGCTCCTCGTCCGCGTCTCCCTCGTCTGCAAGCGCTGGCGCCGCCTCGTCTGGGGCCCCTCCTTCCGCCGCAGGTTCCGTGAGCTCCACCGCACGCCGCCCATGCTGGGGTTCGCCTGCAACATCCTGGACGAAGACCGCATGATGTCCAGCTTCGTCACCTCGACCCGATTCTGCTCGCCCGACGCCGGCCTTATTGGAGGCTACCGCCCGATCGACGCCCGCCACGGCCGTGTCCTCCTCCAGCGCTTTCGGAACCCAGGCGACGCCCTCGTGCTCTGGGACCCGATCGCTGACGAGCGCCGGGAGCTGCCCTTGCCGCCACGCTTCACATCCAGGGGGTTCTTGTGGACCGCGGCGGTTCTCTGCGACGCCGACGGCGCCTGCAGCCACCTCAATTGCCACCGCGGACCTTTCCTTGTGGTCTTGCTTGCATCAGGTTCTGGGAAGGCGTTCATCTGCACCTACTCATCTGATGCTGCTACCTGGAGCGATCCGATCGCCATGGAGCACTCCACTGACCAGTGTGCTTGTGGGGAATGCTCCCCACTTTAGCCTTGTGGGATCACAAGTACTTCTCAAGTCGCACAAAATGTCTGTGATTGGACTGCCATTTTCAAACTTATTGTGGCGGCATGTTGCGCTCGACGGCGAGCTAGGATTAGCCACTGTTCGTGGGTCCAAACTCTGCTTGTGGAGGAAGTCTGGCCCTGAAGGAGATGCAGGATGGACACAAAACAGAGTCATTGAACTTGAGAGGCTGCTTCCAAGGAAGGCAATCTCAACCTTACCTAATGTGGTTGGCTTCGCTTCTGGAATCGATGTGATTTTCCTGAGGGCAGGCCTTATGCTCTTCACGATTGATCTAAAGACCTACGAGGTGAAGAAGGTTTGCGAGGGCAAGAATGTCTACTCTGCCATTCCTTACATGAGCTTCTACACTCCAGGTACAATTATGCTTGAGTTGCTGTTTTACAGTATTGAGAATGAGTAATAATTTAGTTGCTAGTGCTAGCATAAAAAAATGGATGATAGGCTCAGGTCAATAACTACGAATTTGTGAGAGTGGAATATTGCATTCTCATATCAAACTGAATTGATTGCCTAAATGTTCTCAGACCGTAGGATTCTGCCGACATGGCATAGGCCAGGAAAGTATGCAGTAGGAGAGATGTAAAAAGTAGTTACTTTGATGAGCTTCTACACTGCTGTTGCGTTGTCCCTATCTGTATTCATGTTCATTCATTAGATATATCATCTGTCAGTGTTACTTAACAACATTCAGATGCATGACAATATCAGCGCTAAACTTAAGGATTTTTTTAGTAGTAAACTTAAGGAGTTAAGGGCATATTAACTTAGTGAGTTTGCACAAATGTTGCTGTGAATAAACAAGTTACTGCTGTCTGGTTGGCGAGACAGTGGCATCGTGGTCTGATTTGATCCCCAATCAGTTGATTTGTTTTCAATTTTTTTTTCAAAAAATCTATGCAGCACTTGAAGCCGCCTGTGCTGACAAAGGATCAAGCGTGTGTGCCTTAGGTGCATGAAAAACTTAAGGTGCTCATGTGAGAGCTTCTTGATCAATGGGAAGTTAAGTAACAGCAATGGTAAATCACATGGTATCTATGGTGGGATGGCACCTTTAGCATCAGTGAGAGTGGTGCTGGACTTCAAGGTTTCTTTGTTTTTTAAGCTGTAGTTTCTCAAGAACTTTTTCAGCTTGATCTTCTGTTTGAAGTTCTATCGGGCTGGTATGCAAGCTGTTAAACCCTTGCAGTGTCCTACTTGTTCTATGACGATCCAGTATATCTGCTATCAATGAAAACTTGCGAATGGATCATGAGATTTAAACGCTGCATTTTCATATATGCATGCTATTTATACAGAATAGTATGTGTTCGACCTCATGTGGCTCCTAATTAGGTGGCAACAGCATCTCACTCAAATTCTTATCCATCACCACCAAATTCCTCATATTTACACAATTGGAATCAACATGAGTAGAACGTTGTCATCGTACCAAAATTCTCCATGGGATCAACTCGTGATGCACCCTCCATCTAAGACGACATGATTTCTCAAACCAAACACCCGAGTGGACCAGCTTGATCTCCTGGTGGGTGCTACTGTCTTTTACAAGTCTTTTTATGCATTCCAGATTTTTTTTTAGCCTTGATAAATCTTCCCTTCCCTCATCATTTCTTAATGTAGCAGCTGATTTCTTTTCCATCGTAGTAGGTGCAGTTGATTGCTTGCAACTTCAATTGGCCTGAACAATCAAAGTAGTCTTTTTTCAGGAAGTTGACAAAGTCTTGATCAATAATTGTATTGGAACGAGTCCACTGAATGGTAAGCCCTTGAACAGGCTCAAAATGATGGGTAACCACCAGCTCGCATAGTCCGTCAACACTTCTATTCAGACTTAAATTGAGCGGGCCACTTTGGAACAATTTGACTTTGACCGAGCATCAGTAGTTGGTAGTCGCTCTGAAGCTTTAAGTAGTTCCTTTGCTTCAGGGGCAGCTAGCTCTACTACTGTACGTTCTCCAACATGCATGTCACAACCAATGCTCCACACCTCCTCACCATCATAAGCACCACTTTGTTCCTGATTGGTAGTGCACAACAACACCAGCAACCCGATGCCAGCAGCTGCATCCATTCTGAGAGGGCTGCTTTGCTCTCTTTCAGGAAGGGCGTCACATTTGACCACACCAATCGCCTTGCTACATGGCATGGTCAAGACTGCTGTAGGTGGAAAGGTGTCAAGTGCAGTAACGAGACTGGCCACGTCCTCGAGCTTCGCCTTCGCAATGAAAATACAAACCTCGACTTCATGGATGCATGCAATGATGAGAACGCTTTATCTGGACAGATAAGTTCCTCTTTGCTTTCCCTGGAACACCTTGAGCACTTAGACCTTAGCGGAAATTGTGTGGTAGAGTATGGAAAAAATATACCTTCATTCTTGGGCTCGATGAAGAATTTGAGATATCTTAACCTCTCTTTCATACCATCCATCGGTGAGGTGCCTCCTCAGCTTGGCAACCTGTCTAGATTGCAGTACCTTGATCTTGGCTTCAATGATATAAATTCCAATAAATACTCATTGGATATCACCTGGTTAAAAATCTTCAGTTGCTGCAGTACCTAAGCATGAGACGTGTGAATCTTTCACAAATATTTGACTGGCCTCAAATACTAAATGGGATACCATCGCTAAGAGTAATTGATTTTCATGGCTGCTCCCTTTATAGTGCAAAACAATCACTTCCACATATGAATCTCACAAAACTCCACAAGCTTGAGCTGTCTTCGAACTCTTTTTACCATGAAATTGCATACAGTTGGTTCTGGAAAGCAACAAGCCTCAAGTACCTTGATCTTAGTGATCATGGATTTTTTGGGGAATTTCATGATGCGCTAGAAAACATGTCATCCCTTCAGGTGCTTGATTTGTCATTTAATAATCGTCACTACAACCTGTCGATGAAAGTTTTTCAGAATAACCTGGTGATGAAAGGAAACTATAAGAATCTTTGCAGTTTGGAAATCTTAGACCTCAGCTTTAATGGAATAAATGGAGACATAAATGAGTTGATTGGGAGGTTGCCACCATGCACATGGGATAAATTGCAGGAGCTACAACTTGGATTAAATAATTTCACTGGAACCCTGCCAAATTTGATGGGGCACTTCACCAACTTGATTATTCTTGACCTCACTGACAACAACCTCATTGGAAGTATCCCAATGGAGCTCGGGTATCTATCTGGCCTTACTACCCTTCATCTTGGCTACAATCACCTTAACGGAACTGTACCTACCAAAATTGGTGGCTTGGCCAATTTGATTTCTCTGGATCTAAGCAATAACAAATTTGATGGTATCATTACAGACGAACATTTTGCAGGTCTAATCAGCTTAAAAGAAATAAATCTAGCTTCCAGTAATTTGAAGGTTGTAGTAGGTGCACATGGGTTTCCACCCTTCAGGCTTCAGAATGCACGTTTTGCATCTTGCACGATGGGTACTCCGTTTCCACCTTGGCTTGAGCTACAGAATGAAATAACTGAACTCGATCTTTCAAGCAATGCTCTAATAGACAAGATTCCTGATTGGTTCTGGCAAACATTTTCTCTGGCAACAGATATTGACATCTCCAACAACCAGTTAAGTGGTACCTTGCCGGCAGACTTGAGTGGCATGTCCTGTCTAATGCTTAACCTCAGTTCAAACAATCTTACTGGAACAATACCACAGTTTCCAAGAAATATCACCACATTAGACATCTCTAGAAATTCATTTGCAGGACCACTACCGTCAATTGAAGCTCCACAGCTCAAGATAGTGCTTATGTTCTCAAATCAAATTGGCGGTACCATTCCAGAATCATTTTGCACATTAAAAGAATTGCTCGATCTTGACTTGTCAAGTAACGCTTTGGAGGGCGAAATTCCTCATTGTTTTGAATTCAAGGACATAACTTTCCTGCAATTAAGTAATAACAGTTTGTCAGGACATTTCCCTGCATTTTTACGTAAATGCACTTATTTAGGGTTCTTAGATCTTGGATGGAATAAATTATTTGGCAGCTTGCCTGAATGGATTGGGGAGGTAACAAATTACAGTTTCTACGATTAAGCCATAATATTTTTTCTGGGAACATTCCTATAGAAATTACAAATCTTAACAATCTTCAATACTTGGATCTGTCAGGTAATGACATATCTGGTTCTATACCACCGCATCTATCCAACTTAACTGGTATGACAAAGAAGGGTGTGCAGACTCCAGGTTATATGCGGCATATGGATTTGGATATGAAGCTGGATTTACCACCACGGTAAATCAATTCGAAGACGTACTGTCAATAATAACTAAAGGGCAGGAACTTATATATGGAGACGGATTGGCATATTACACGGGCATTGATTTATCAGGCAACTCCTTAGCAGGTGAAATTCCCTTGGATATCACTTCCCTTGACGCTTTAATAAATTTGAATTTATCATCAAACAACCTGAGTGGAAAGATACCTAACAAGATTGGAGCAATGCAGTCCTTGGAGTCACTTGACCTCTCTAAGAACAAGTTTTTCGGTGAAATACCAGTGAGCTTATCTAATTTGACATCCCTAAGCTACTTGAACTTGTCCTACAACAATCTGTCAGGAAGTATACCCACAGGACGTCAACTTGACACCCTCAACGCAGATAACCCTTCGATCATGTACATCGGCAACCGTGGGCTTTGTGGGCCTCCTCTTCGAAAGAGTTGTTCAGGAAATGACACGTCCGTCCATGTTGATCACAAAAGCAACAGCCAAGAACTCTACCCAGTGTCCTTTTACCTTGGTCTTATGTTGGGATTTGTGGTTGGGCTGTGGGTACTGTTTTGTGCCCTGTTGTTGAAGAAGACGTGGAGAATTTCTTATTTCTGGCTCGTTGACAAGCTCTACGACAAAATCCACTTGTCTGCGGCTTTAAGCTGGACAAGCTTGACTAAGAGGATTTTGAACCCATATAGCCACATGGACAGCTCTTAATGAACTACACCCGGCCAATTGGCCACACAACACAATATAGTGTGCCATGCTACCTTTGCGCAATATAGTGTGGTTTTACCTATTGTGGTTCCTAAATGTATGGTTGGAGGACCTGAAACTTTTAAATTCATTTTGTTGTAATATCGGCTATTTGGAGGGAGCATTGAAAACAATTTTTGTGTACAGATTATCAGTTCATTATACTGTTTGTTGCTCACTCAAGGACATGCTGATATGGCCACCACGAAACCCTGCAATTAATGCGTTGTCGTATTGCCATGATATAGTTTGCTGCAGCAGCCAGCAGCATGGTCTGAATCCCCTGCTTATTCTCCATCTAGTTGTTATTCTGGCGCTGCAGGGGGATGCAAAGGCAGCAACCATATCGTTGGCCGGAATAGCATCTCATGCCATCGGGCAGCGGGACTGGTGAGTGTGCTAATTGGAGTATCCAATTCGGCCACTTTGTGCCTCCATCCACTAATTATGAAGAATGGTAAAACATGAATCCGCTGCCTCTAGATCTAGTCCTCTATAACTAGTCTCCAGGAATGTTGAGCGGAGATAATAATGACTTTTTTATTCTAAATAAATATAATCACATCATAATATAATGTGGGGAGTGAATGATACACACCAGAAATATAATTGTTCCTCGTGGTTTACATTCTTTAATTTATCTGCGACATCAAATTAGTTTCATTGAATTCACCATATCACCGTATTTACATGTACCACATGAAATTAGTTCCATTAAATTTACCATGACATGAATTGCAAGTGCATCATAGATGGTACTATATTTTTCTCACATTTGGTAGAAGTTATAAAAGTTTAACATAGAAGAAAAGAGGGTGGGGTAAACTTAACAGGCCCTTGGGGTGTGGAACAACAACACACAAATATGTCAGTAAGGACACCACAGTGAACCTACCTGATGTTGCCAGCATCGGTCACAGTCAGTGAGGACATGTTGATCTGATGATCCAAAACTATGTTGGGCTTCAGGCTGGCATCTTGCCCGCCGTAGATTCCTAAAAAAACTATGTTGGGCGTGGTGAGTTTTTAGCCTTTTTAAAACCAAAATTTAGAAAATGACCCATCTGAATTAGACATTCAAGACATAGCCTTTTCCTCACGATAAATACAGCCACCCCAAATGGCACATGATGAGTCTTGCCCTCAAGTGTCGTATACTAGGAGGTAGACGGCCCACGTCTGGCCGGGGCCTGCTGTTATTCATTCCATCACTCTGTGCCACCTATAATAGCCATAAATATTCTTTGACCGTGGTTAAAATGTCTTATTTTCCTTTGTGTTTTTAAGACTAGAATTAAATTGTGAATGAACTTAAACTAGTTCTTTTGTTATTATTTATATCTGTAAAAGTATATTTTTTGCAATATTTTGGCTTCACTGGTGCAGTCATTTTGTGAGAAGCTTCCCATCTCCAACAATTTCTCTTTCCCCAACCCAACTACCTTATTGGGAGGCTTTTTAGGGGAAAATAGTGCTCCAACAGAATTCTTTTACATCCCCATTTCCACAAAAATTATTGGGACAAACAAATAATCCATCCCAACTATCCCTGCCCCCCCCCCCAACAAAAAGGGGAGAGCCTCTCCCATATGGTAGTTGCAAATGAAATAAGATTGTTGGGAGACTATAAAGCACCTCTCCTAATAATCAATTAAGGTGGTATATTGGTACATCTCAATAACATGTTATTAGAAAATGTTTATTGGAAGACTGTTGGAGATGCGAGTCAAGCCGAAAGGAAAAGGAGATGGATGATGGATAGTGAGATTCTATGCCACCTACAAGGTTGATGCTTAATTGGAGACACACCACACCACACCACACCACACCATGTTTTTTCACACACTATATTTCCTCTGTAGAATAAGATCATAGATAGACAGTGTTCCTGATGAGCAAAAGTTGGGGTGACCGTCCCTTATCTTCCTCTAATCTATCTATAAATAATGCGACAAATCGCTTCATCAGCAATGGTAAGGAACACTGGAGACACGTCCTCTCTTCCATTACTGGGAGTGAACACTCTCCCTTTTTGAGCTAAGTGAACACTCTCCCTATATATCCATGGCCTTTTACAGTATAAATCCAATTCGTTGCCCTCCCGTTCAACATGAGATTAACATGACCCTATACACGAACAAGGAGCTGTATGGAGGACCATGCAGCAACGGAGCAATCATCCTTGAGGAGGTGGACCAACTAATTTTGGTAGAACCGAGGTGGTTGCATGGCCAGTGACCGATGGGCCAACTCCTAATGCAAATATTGTTGGCCATCTGCGGGGCACATTTGTTCAAGTAGATAATACTACAAATCGGGCGTGGCACTTCTCCCTTGGTTTAGTGTTCGAAAATACTAGGTGAGAATATGTTCTAGCTACGTACTTTTTTGTAGTTAAAACTTAAAATGTTTATGCTTCTTAATTAGTTTGTCCATAGCATAACAAATGATTACACCGATCTATCGAAAAGAATTCATTTCCCATTGATATGATCTCTCTTATATACAAGTTTGGAAACTATTTCTCTTGCTGGTACCACTTAGTTAAATACACAGACGGTCCTTAAACTTGTCTTGATGTGCCATTGAGCTCCACAAACTCTCAAAATCGACATATGACACTTTAAACTTGTTTCCATGTACCATTTAGGTCCATGAACTCTCATGTATATGAGACACATGATTTATTGCAATAATTTAGATTAATTGACTGAATATAGTCCAAAGAAAACATACGTAACAGGGTAGTGCGGTAGTGCATACTGTATATGTTCCTCATTTTCCATTATGTTTCTATGAAAGAGAACTATAGGTTCAACGGCTCTACACTTCAAGTGTCGGGGACTTCCGGAATCAATGGTGAGTGGAGCATTGTTGGAGAGACAGGACAATTTAATATGGCGAAGGGTACCATCAAACGCACATCAATCATGGATCAAGGAACCTCAAGAATTTCAGAACTCAGAATACATGCGCATACACTCCCAGTTTAAGGCATTCTATGCTGTAAGTACCCAATTAATTGACAGTTATGTATCTTTGTATTACGAGATATACGAGTACACAATTCCCAATTCTTGATACCAACATATAACTTTTTTCCATTTAAATTCGCTACCCACTTTTGTTTGATAAAATTTCCTTCATGTTGTACCCTAACAAATACCACATTTAGAGATGATGTTGCATTTTGATATTTATGCTGGAACTATATATTTTGTAGTATTCACTTATATATTGCCCTGGGGCCACAATTATTCCCTGTTTCCTTTTCTCATGTTGTAATTTCCCTCATAGACGCAAATGAAAATCATGATCATCATATCGCATGGCTTGTATGTGCCATAGTTAGGCATTGACAAATGTCAAGTCTGAATACACATAAATTCCCATACTTGCTTAATCTAAATTAATTGGATCCTCATCATTATATGCCCATTTAAATGCATGGTTCTGTAGTCTCACAGTTAAACTGCGTGGTTACATATGTAATATATTATTATAGAACTGCACAACTTTGGAGGCAACTTGCTGTTGCTCCGTGTAATCTTGTTATTTTAACACATGCATGTATTAGTCGTGTATATAGGTGATGCTCTAGATACCCTAACTCTATATTTTCAAAATACAACACACATATATGTTTCCTTGACTAATTTTCTATATATATACCTTATGTAGGTTTCTGATAATATGTAATAACCTCGAGGAGACGTGCCAAACAAGAACCACTAATATCTGCACTGCTTCTTTTTATTTCCTATTAAATAATCTCCATTTCTGTATTGGGGCTTACAAATCAACTTAGATTTGTCAACTCCGTTCCGCAGATCTGTGTCATCATTACTTTCTTTTATAACTTGCTTTTTCTTTCATGTTCCTATTTTTCAAATGCTTATTTGAACCAGCATGTAAGCGTGTTATATTGTGTGAACAATGTCAAGAGGCTTTTGCTTGCCTACATTATTTAGTGTTTCTATCTTCTTTTCTTCCTGTCACTGTTATTATCATGCCTCTTCTCCTCCATCAAAAATGCATTTCAAATACTGGCTACCATCAATGTGGCTTTTATATGGAAGATTGTCTAGTAGCTGTCCAATCTCTACCCAGCGGATGGAGTGCAACAACGGCGGTGGGTAGAGATCAATTCGAGGCGGCGGAGATCAACTGACCTGTGGGTCCACTAAGTCAGAGGACACTGTCCCTACTAGCCTGTGCTTTGACGGTTTGGCCCCTTATCCTTTCTCTCTCAGTTCATCCTGTGTCACCTCTCCCAACTCCGAGGCCCCTTCTTCCTCGCCGAGCTTCAATGGCGCGCTCGGGGCCTCGGAGAGCACCAATCCGTGCACGGCGCCAGGGCGCGGCCTGCTAATCTACCGTTTCTCTCCGCCAATCTCTCTCTCTTTTTCAATCAAATCATCATGAGCTCGCCGGCGTATACCGCGTCCCTTTCTCCCGGTTCTACTCTCTTTCCTCCAACTCCCGAATGCCGCCGCGCATTTCCCGGCCTGGCCTGGCTGTGCCTGGGAGAGGGGAGGTGGGGGTGTCTTCGGCCGCCGGTCGGTACGGCGGCGGCGGCCGCCTCACCCGGCCGCAGGAGAAGCGCCGCCCCCCGCCGCTGCAGGAGAAGCGCCGTTCCTTCGGATTCCATCCCAACTCGCGGAACGGAAGCGGCACTGGAAGGCAGGGAGTTCCCGGTGACCGGCGGCGGCAGGGACGCCTGGCCGCGCCGCCCCGCCGCAGGAGAAGCGGCACTGGAAGGCGGGAGAGTTCCTGGGGTCCTCCGCCGGCAGGTACGGGCGGCCGCCCCGCCCCGCCGCAGGAGAAGCGGCACTGGAAGGCGGGGAAGTTCCCGGGGACCTCCGCCGCGGCCTCCGACTCGAAAGCGTTCGAGGAGTCCATCAAGAACGTCAAGAAGCGGCTGGACGCCCGCGCCGACGCCAAGGCGTGGGCTTGCACCGTCACCGAGGCGCTTGCCGACCGGCATCAACTCCAAGAATTGGAAAGAGGCGGCTCCAGGTAAACACCAATTGCTACATTTGATTGTTTGATTACCTCTCTGTTTGCCACAAATCCCTGAATTACTAGTTAATTTCAATTGTTTATCTGAGTAAAGCAACTAATTGCAATGATGCTGATACTAGCGGCAAATTGGTACTGGCAGGTTTTCGAGATGCTCAAGGAGCAGCCTTTCTACCATCCGAAAGAAGGCACTTACATGAAGCTCATTGTGCTGCTTGGAAGATCAGGCCAAGCTGCCCACGCGCACCAACTGTTCGAGGAGATGCAGCAACAAGGATGCCAACCCACCCCTGAGCTCTACACTGCCTTGATTGGGGCCTACTGCCGCAGTGGCCTGCTGGATGAGGCGCTCCAGCTCCTCACTGACATGAAGGCCTCTCCTCTGTGCCAGCCCGATGTCTACACCTACAGCACCATCATCAAGGCCTGTGTCGATGCCACCAGATTTGATCTTGTTGACGCTATGTACGAAGACATGGCTGAGCGGTTGATATCGCCAAACACGGTCACGCAGAACATTGTCCTCAGCGGCTACGGAAAGGCTGGACGGTTGGATGACATGGAGAGAGTGCTCTCTGACATGCTCGAAAGTACAACCTGCAAACCGGATGTCTGGACTATGAACATTATCTTAAGCCTGTTTGGAAACAGGGGGCAGGTTGAAGCGATGGAGAAATGGTATGAGAAATTCCGAAGCTATGGGATTGAACCAGAGACCCGCACACTGAACATCCTCATTGGTGCCTATGGCAAAGAAGCGGATGTACGATAAGATGTCTGCGGTCATGGAGTACATGCGCAGCTAGCGTTCCCATGGACCACTGCCACATACAACAATGTGATTGAGGCATTTGCCGAGGTGGGTGATGCCAAAAACATGGAACACACATTTAACCAGATGCGCTCTGAGGGGATGAAGCCAGATACAAAGACCTTCTGTTGTCTAATAGATGGGTTTAGCAAAGCAGGACTTTTCCATAAGGTGGTGTGGCATGGTTAATCTTGCTGAGAGGCTTGATGTGCCTGCAAATACATCTTTCCACAATGCTGTTCTTAGTGGCATGTGATCAGCAAAAGCAGATGATCTCATGGAGATGGAGAGGGTCTTCATGCACATGAAGCATAAGCAGTGTGATCCGGATGCCATGACATACTCTATCTTGGTGGAAGCTTATCGGAAGGAAGGAATGACCGACAAGATTTATGCTTTGCATCAGGAGAACCCAACTTTAGTTCCGACTGATTTTGTCATGGTTTAATCGCTAACTGAATACTGGTTCAAGACATGTTCAAGCTTGGCTGCGTTGGTGGAAAAATTTCTTGCTATCCACGCTTGGAGTTGATAATGCTACCAAGCAGAGTGGTAGCCATTCTCCAACTTCCTTCCTGGTCTGTTGGTCGGCAGAGTCTTATCTTATATTATCTTCTGGCAATTGAACCTGTGCAAACCCTATGGCGCATTGGCGCTTCATTATATCAAGTGATGTGTGTAACTCAGATACAAGAATCTATATGGCTTTGAAAAACTCCCAGCAAGATTCTGGCCAACTTGGGGATGCTTTGATCTTACCACAGAAACTGATCAACAGCAATAAAATTGAATGTTGCTGCACTACAGCTCCAATATTGCTCTTGATCCTTTTTTTTTTGACAAGCATCCATACCCAAGTTTGGAATAATGGAGCATTCCTAGTTCCTGATGGTAAAATTTTCAGTTACCCTGTTCTGTACTAGATTACCTTAAGGTATACTCCAATGGATTCAGATTAACAGCTGGTTGTTTTCCATCATCTTTTAGTTGTAGATATGGTTTGAACTTCTTGTAAGTTGCAGATATTGTGAAACTTGGAACATGTGTGACAAAGGGTAAGCCATTAGATTTCTCTTTAAGCACCCTATCATGTGTAATTTAGCTATTATGCACATTTCACCAACATTTTTGTAAGGGCACAGATGAATATTTTGATTTCCCAACTTGGAAACGGAAAATAATATAATTTTTTTCGCGTTGCTGGCACAAAAAGAGAGTTCTATTATAGTCTACAAGAGGTAGAGAAGGCTCATTCTGTGTTTTTTTAATGCAGGCATATCAGTGATGGGTACTCCCTCTGTCAAAAAACAAAAGAAGAGGTAGTTTGAGAACGACGCTCTCCCTATTGACGGGAGGGAGTCCAACCTCTGTGAGCAATGAGGTTTAGTGATTAATGAGGCCAATGGGGTCAAGGTTCCAAAAACTTAGAGCCATGATATGCAATACCATCATTTTATTCTTATGCAGGGAAAAACAGGGAGGGAGGTTTGTGGTTTTCCCTCTTTGCTCTTTGAGAATTTGTACAGTGACTTTCCTTCCTCTTTTCTTATATATGAAATACCACCATAGAGGATTTCCCTGCAGTTCTGGTTCATAACAAAAAAATAAAAATAAAAATAAACGGTGTATAGCATTCCATCAGCAGTATAGTGTATTTTTTTTTTCTGAAAATGTAGCAAGTGATTTTTTTAATTATAGTAATTTAATTGAATCCCCGCAGAAATTTGGTTGGGTTAAAATAACATCTCCTTGATAATTCCAAATATGCTACAATGTGGCGAGTTTCTTCTTATTATTAGTTGCATCTCCCACAATTCACAGCACACGTGTCAAATCTGATGGTTTCTATTTTGTAGGGCAAGAAAGAGGTTTATGCTGAGTGGATTTTTCTTATGCATGGATCACGAATGGTTTTTTCTCGCAGAGCTTTTTGTGATGGCTCCAATTCTGAAATATATGATTAGCATCACGCACTCAAATGCTTAATCATCTTTGCATTATACAGTAAGCCACATGATCAAGTGATGCGCAACATACGCAAGTAATCTACATAAGCCAGATAGGCGGGTCCGTGTATGTATCCTCCCCTCAAATAGCACCAGACCACCAGGATCACCGTGGATCCCTCCTCCATGCCGCAGTCTGCTACGGTCTCGTTGTCCACGAGCTGCCTGGCAAGGAAGATGAGGCGCTGTTCCGCAACTGGGATCCCCTCCGTTTCCTGGATCTTGAGCTTCAAATCAAGGATGGTGTCAGATGGCTGGACCTCCAGGATCAAGGGTGCCCGCCATGGTCTTGACACGGAGCATCCTCCTCCCTCTACCCAGCCGCAGGTTCATGTGAAGTGGACTCCTTCTGGATGTTGTAGTCGGGGACGATGAGGCCGTCCTCTCGCTGCTTCAGAGAAAACTT
>JACEFO010003067.1:0-124854 GCA_015342445.1 Digitaria exilis
GCACTTAGACCTTAGCGGAAATGTGGTAGAGTATGGAAAAAATATACCTTCATTCTTGGGCTCGATGAAGAATTTGAGATATCTTAACCTCTCTTTCATACCATCCATCGGTGAGGTGCCTCCTCAGCTTGGCAACCTGTCTAGATTGCAGTACTTGATCTTGGCTTCAATGATATAATTCCAATAAATACTCATTGGATATCAGCTGGTTAAAAAATCTTCAGTTGCTGCAGTACCTAAGCATGAGACGTGTGAATCTTTCACAAATATTTGACTGGCCTCAAATACTAAATGGGATACCATCGCTAAGAGTAATTGATTTTCATGGCTGCTCCCTTATAGTGCAAAACAATCACTTCCAATATGAATCTCACAAAACTCCACAAGCTTGAGCTGTCTTCGAACTCTTTTTACCATGAAATTGCATACAGTTGGTTCTGGAAAGCAACAAGCCTCAGTACCTTGATCTTAGTGATCATGGATTTTTGGGGAATTTCATGATGCGCTAGAAACATGTCATCCTTCAGGTGCTTGATTTGTCATTTAATAATCGTCACTACAACCTGTCGATGAAAGTTTTTCAGAATAACTGGTGATGAAAGGAAACTATAAGAATCTTTTGCAGTTTGGAAATCTTAGACCTCAGCTTTAATGGAATAAATGGAGAACATAAATGAGTTGATTGGGAGGTTGCCACCATGCACATGGGATAAATTGCAGGAGCTACAACTTGGATTAAATAATTCACTGGAACCCTGCCAAATTTGATGGGGCACTTCACCAACTTGATATTCTTGACCTCACTGACAACAACCTCATTGGAAGTATCCCAATGGAGCTCGGGTATCTATCTGGCCTTACTACCCTTCATCTTGGCTACAATCACCTTAAACGGGAACTGTACCTACCAAAATTGGTGGCTTGGCCAAATTTGATTTCTCTGGATCTAAGCAATAACAAATTTGATGGTATCATTACAGACGAACATTTTGCAGGTCTAATCAGCTTAAAAGAAATAAATCTAGCTTCCAGTAATTTGAAGGTTGTAGTAGGTGCACATGGGTTTCCACCCTTCAGGCTTCAGAATGCACGTTTTGCATCTTGCACGATGGGTACTCCGTTTCCACCTTGGCTTGAGCTACAGAATGAAATAACTGAACTCGATCTTTCAAGCAATGCTCTAATAGACAAGATTCCTGATTGGTTCTGGCAAACATTTTCTCTGGCAACAGATATTGACATCTCCAACAACCAGTTAAGTGGTACCTTGCCGGCAGACTTGAGTGGCATGTCCTGTCTAATGCTTAACCTCAGTTCAAACAATCTTACTGGAACAATACCACAGTTTCCAAGAAATATCACCACATTAGACATCTCTAGAAATTCATTTGCAGGACCACTACCGTCAATTGAAGCTCCACAGCTCAAGATAGTGCTTATGTTCTCAAATCAAATTGGCGGTACCATTCCAGAATCATTTTGCACATTAAAAGAATTGCTCGATCTTGACTTGTCAAGTAACGCTTTGGAGGGCGAAATTCCTCATTGTTTTGAATTCAAGGACATAACTTTCCTGCAATTAAGTAATAACAGTTTGTCAGGACATTTCCCTGCATTTTTACGTAAATGCACTTATTTAGGGTTCTTAGATCTTGGATGGAATAAATTATTTGGCAGCTTGCCTGAATGGATTGGGGAGGTAAACAAATTACAGTTTCTACGATTAAGCCATAATATTTTTTCTGGGAACATTCCTATAGAAATTACAAATCTTAACAATCTTCAATACTTGGATCTGTCAGGTAATGACATATCTGGTTCTATACCACCGCATCTATCCAACTTAACTGGTATGACAAAGAAGGGTGTGCAGACTCCAGGTTTATATGCGGCATATGGATTTGGATATGAAGCTGGATTTACCACCACGGTAAATCAATTCGAAGACGTACTGTCAATAATAACTAAAGGGCAGGAACTTATATATGGAGACGGATTGGCATATTACACGGGCATTGATTTATCAGGCAACTCCTTAGCAGGTGAAATTCCCTTGGATATCACTTCCCTTGACGCTTTAATAAATTTGAATTTATCATCAAACAACCTGAGTGGAAAGATACCTAACAAGATTGGAGCAATGCAGTCCTTGGAGTCACTTGACCTCTCTAAGAACAAGTTTTTCGGTGAAATACCAGTGAGCTTATCTAATTTGACATCCCTAAGCTACTTGAACTTGTCCTACAACAATCTGTCAGGAAGTATACCCACAGGACGTCAACTTGACACCCTCAACGCAGATAACCCTTCGATCATGTACATCGGCAACCGTGGGCTTTGTGGGCCTCCTCTTCGAAAGAGTTGTTCAGGAAATGACACGTCCGTCCATGTTGATCACAAAAGCAACAGCCAAGAACTCTACCCAGTGTCCTTTTACCTTGGTCTTATGTTGGGATTTGTGGTTGGGCTGTGGGTACTGTTTTGTGCCCTGTTGTTGAAGAAGACGTGGAGAATTTCTTATTTCTGGCTCGTTGACAAGCTCTACGACAAAATCCACTTGTCTGCGGCTTTAAGCTGGACAAGCTTGACTAAGAGGATTTTGAACCCATATAGCCACATGGACAGCTCTTAATGAACTACACCCGGCCAATTGGCCACACAACACAATATAGTGTGCCATGCTACCTTTGCGCAATATAGTGTGGTTTTACCTATTGTGGTTCCTAAATGTATGGTTGGAGGACCTGAAACTTTTAAATTCATTTTGTTGTAATATCGGCTATTTGGAGGGAGCATTGAAAACAATTTTTGTGTACAGATTATCAGTTCATTATACTGTTTGTTGCTCACTCAAGGACATGCTGATATGGCCACCACGAAACCCTGCAATTAATGCGTTGTCGTATTGCCATGATATAGTTTGCTGCAGCAGCCAGCAGCATGGTCTGAATCCCCTGCTTATTCTCCATCTAGTTGTTATTCTGGCGCTGCAGGGGGATGCAAAGGCAGCAACCATATCGTTGGCCGGAATAGCATCTCATGCCATCGGGCAGCGGGACTGGTGAGTGTGCTAATTGGAGTATCCAATTCGGCCACTTTGTGCCTCCATCCACTAATTATGAAGAATGGTAAAAACATGAATCCGCTGCCTCTAGATCTAGTCCTCTATAACTAGTCTCCAGGAATGTTGAGCGGAGATAATAATGACTTTTTTATTCTAAAATAAATATAATCACATCATAATATAATGTGGGGAGTGAATGATACACACCAGAAATATAATTGTTCCTCGTGGTTTACATTCTTTAATTTATCTGCGACATCAAATTAGTTTCATTGAATTCACCATATCACCGTATTTACATGTACCACATGAAATTAGTTCCATTAAATTTACCATGACATGAATTGCAAGTGCATCATAGATGGTACTATATTTTTCTCACATTTGGTAGAAGTTATAAAAGTTTAACATAGAAGAAAAGAGGGTGGGGTAAACTTAACAGGCCCTTGGGGTGTGGAACAACAACACACAAATATGTCAGTAAGGACACCACAGTGAACCTACCTGATGTTGCCAGCATCGGTCACAGTCAGTGAGGACATGTTGATCTGATGATCCAAAACTATGTTGGGCTTCAGGCTGGCATCTTGCCCGCCGTAGATTCCCTAAAAAAAACTATGTTGGGCGTGGTGAGTTTTTAGCCTTTTTAAAACCAAAATTTAGAAAATGACCCATCTGAATTAGACATTCAAGACATAGCCCTTTTCCTCACGATAAATACAGCCACCCCAAATGGCACATGATGAGTCTTGCCCTCAAGTGTCGTATACTAGGAGGTAGACGGCCCACGTCTGGCCGGGGCCTGCTGTTATTCATTCCATCACTCTGTGCCACCTATAATAGCCATAAATATTTCTTTGACCGTGGTTAAAATGTCTTATTTTCCTTTGTGTTTTTAAGACTAGAATTAAATTGTGAATGAACTTAAACTAGTTCTTTTGTTATTATTTTATATCTGTAAAAGTATATTTTTTGCAATATTTTGGCTTCACTGGTGCAGTCATTTTGTGAGAAGCTTCCCATCTCCAACAATTTCTCTTTCCCCAACCCAACTACCTTATTGGGAGGCTTTTTAGGGAAAATAGTGCTCCAACAGAATTCTTTTACATCCCCATTTCCACAAAAATTATTGGGACAAACAAATAATCCATCCCAACTATCCCTGCCCCCCCCCCCAACAAAAAAGGGGAGAGCCTCTCCCATATGGTAGTTGCAAATGAAATAAGATTGTTGGGAGACTATAAAGCACCTCTCCTAATAATCAATTAAGGTGGTATATTGGTACATCTCAATAACATGTTATTAGAAAATGTTTATTGGAAGACTGTTGGAGATGCGAGTCAAGCCGAAAGGAAAAGGAGATGGATGATGGATAGTGAGATTCTATGCCACCTACAAGGTTGATGCTTAATTGGAGACACACCACACCACACCACACCACACCATGTTTTTTCACACACTATATTTCCTCTGTAGAATAAGATCATAGATAGACAGTGTTCCTGATGAGCAAAAGTTGGGGTGACCGTCCCTTATCTTCCTCTAATCTATCTATAAATAATGCGACAAATCGCTTCATCAGCAATGGTAAGGAACACTGGAGACACGTCCTCTCTTCCATTACTGGGAGTGAACACTCTCCCTTTTTGAGCTAAGTGAACACTCTCCCTATATATCCATGGCCTTTTACAGTATAAATCCAATTCGTTGCCCTCCCGTTCAACATGAGATTAACATGACCCTATACACGAACAAGGAGCTGTATGGAGGACCATGCAGCAACGGAGCAATCATCCTTGAGGAGGTGGACCAACTAATTTTGGTAGAACCGAGGTGGTTGCATGGCCAGTGACCGATGGGCCAACTCCTAATGCAAATATTGTTGGCCATCTGCGGGGCACATTTGTTCAAGTAGATAATACTACAAATCGGGCGTGGCACTTCTCCCTTGGTTTAGTGTTCGAAAATACTAGGTGAGAATATGTTCTAGCTACGTACTTTTTTGTAGTTAAAACTTAAAATGTTTATGCTTCTTAATTAGTTTGTCCATAGCATAACAAATGATTACACCGATCTATCGAAAAGAATTCATTTCCCATTGATATGATCTCTCTTATATACAAGTTTGGAAACTATTTCTCTTGCTGGTACCACTTAGTTAAATACACAGACGGTCCTTAAACTTGTCTTGATGTGCCATTGAGCTCCACAAACTCTCAAAATCGACATATGACACTTTAAACTTGTTTCCATGTACCATTTAGGTCCATGAACTCTCATGTATATGAGACACATGATTTTATTGCAATAATTTAGATTAATTGACTGAATATAGTCCAAAGAAAACATACGTAACAGGGTAGTGCGGTAGTGCATACTGTATATGTTCCTCATTTTCCATTATGTTTCTATGAAAGAGAACTATAGGTTCAACGGCTCTACACTTCAAGTGTCGGGGACTTCCGGAATCAATGGTGAGTGGAGCATTGTTGGAGAGACAGGACAATTTAATATGGCGAAGGGTACCATCAAACGCACATCAATCATGGATCAAGGAACCTCAAGAATTTCAGAACTCAGAATACATGCGCATTACACTCCAGTTTAAGGCATTCTATGCTGTAAGTACCCAATTAATTGACAGTTATGTATCTTTGTATTACGAGATATACGAGTACACAATTCCCAATTCTTGATACCAACATATAACTTTTTTCCATTTAAATTCGCTACCCACTTTTGTTTGATAAAATTTCCTTCATGTTGTACCCTAACAAATACCACATTTAGAGATGATGTTGCATTTTGATATTTATGCTGGAACTATATATTTTGTAGTATTCACTTATATATTGCCCTGGGGCCACAATTATTCCCTGTTTCCTTTTCTCATGTTGTAATTTCCTCATAGACGCAAATGAAAATCATGATCATCATATCGCATGGCTTGTATGTGCCATAGTTAGGCATTGACAAATGTCAAGTCTGAATACACAATAAATTCCCATACTTGCTTAATCTAAATTAATTGGATCCTCATCATTATATGCCCATTTAAATGCATGGTTCTGTAGTCTCACAGTAAACTGCGTGGTTACATATGTAATATATTATTATAGAACTGCACAACTTTGGAGGCAACTTGCTGTTGCTCCGTGTATCTTGTTATTTTAACACATGCATGTATTAGTCGTGTATATAGGTGATGCTCTAGATACCCTAACTCTATATTTTCAAAATACACACACACATATATGTTTCCTTGACTAATTTTCTATATATATACCTTATGTAGGTTTCTGATAATATGTAATAACCTCGAGGAGACGTGCCAAACAAGAACCACTAATATCTGCACTGCTTCTTTTTATTTCCTATTAAATAATCTCCATTTCTGTATTGGGGCTACAAATCAACTTAGATTTGTCAACTCCGTTCCGCAGATCTGTGTCATCATGTACTTTCTTTTATAACTTGCTTTTTCTTTCATGTTCCTATTTTTCAAATGCTTATTTGAACCAGCATGTAAGCGTGTTATATTGTGTGAACAATGTCAAGAGGCTTTTGCTTGCCTACATTATTTAGTGTTTCTATCTTCTTTTCTTCCTGTCACTGTTATTATCATGCCTCTTCTCCTCCATCAAAAATGCATTTCAAATACTGGCTACCATCAATGTGGCTTTTATATGGAAGATTGTCTAGTAGCTGTCCAATCTCTACCCAGCGGATGGAGTGCAACAACGGCGGTGGGTAGAGATCAATTCGAGGCGGCGGAGATCAACTGACCTGTGGGTCCACTAAGTCAGAGGACACTGTCCCTACTAGCCTGTGCTTTGACGGTTTGGCCCCTTATCCTTTCTCTCTCAGTTCATCCTGTGTCACCTCTCCCAACTCCGAGGCCCCTTCTTCCTCGCCGAGCTTCAATGGCGCGCTCGGGGCCTCGGAGAGCACCAATCCGTGCACGGCGCCAGGGCGCGGCCTGCTAATCTACCGTTTCTCTCCGCCAATCTCTCTCTCTTTTTCAATCAAATCATCATGAGCTCGCCGGCGTATACCGCGTCCCTTTCTCCCGGTTCTACTCTCTTCTCCAACTCCCGAATGCCGCCGCGCATTTCCCGGCCTGGCCTGGCTGTGCCTGGGAGAGGGGAGGTGGGGGTGTCTTCGGCCGCCGGTCGGTACGGCGGCGGCGGCCGCCTCACCCCGCCGCAGGAGAAGCGCCGCCCCCCGCCGCTGCAGGAGAAGCGCCGTCCTTCGGATTCATCCCAACTCGCGGAACGGAAGCGGCACTGGAAGGCAGGGGAGTTCCCGGTGACCGGCGGCGGCAGGGACGCCGGCCGCGCCGCCCCGCCGCAGGAGAAGCGGCACTGGAAGGCGGGAGAGTTCCTGGGGTCCTCCGCCGGCAGGTACGGCGGCCGCCCCGCCCCGCCGCAGGAGAAGCGGCACTGGAAGGCGGGGGAATTCCCGGGGACCTCCGCCGCGGCCTCCGACTCGAAAGCGTCGAGGAGTCCCATCAAGAACGTCAAGAAGCGGCTGGACGCCCGCGCCGACGCCAAGGCGTGGGCTTGCACCGTCACCGAGGCGCTTGCCGACCGCATCAACTCCAAGAATTGGAAAGAGGCGCTCCAGGTAAACACCAGTTGCTACATTTGATTGTTTGATTACCCTCTCTGTTTGCCACAAATCCCCTGAATTACTAGTTAATTTCAATTGTTTGTCTGAGTAAAGCAACTAATTGCAATGCTGATGCTGATACTAGCGGCAAATTGGTACTGGCAGGTTTTCGAGATGCTCAAGGAGCAGCCTTTCTACCATCCGAAAGAAGGCACCTACATGAAGCTCATTGTGCTGCTTGGAAGATCAGGCCAAGCTGCCCACGCGCACCAACTGTTCGAGGAGATGCAGCAACAAGGATGCCAACCCACCCCTGAGCTCTACACTGCCTTGATTGGGGCCTACTGCCGCAGTGGCCTACTGGATGAGGCGCTCCAGCTCCTCACTGACATGAAGGCCTCTCCTCTGTGCCAGCCCGATGTCTACACCTACAGCACCATCATCAAGGCCTGTGTCGATGCCACCAGATTTGATCTTGTTGACGCTATGTACGAAGACATGGCTGAGCGGTTGATATCGCCAAACACGGTCACGCAGAACATTGTCCTCAGCGGCTACGGAAAGGCTGGACGGTTGGATGACATGGAGAGAGTGCTCTCTGACATGCTCGAAAGTACAACCTGCAAACCGGATGTCTGGACTATGAACATTATCTTAAGCCTGTTTGGAAACAGGGGGCAGGTTGAAGCGATGGAGAAATGGTATGAGAAATTCCGAAGCTATGGGATTGAACCAGAGACCCGCACACTGAACATCCTCATTGGTGCCTATGGCAAGAAGCGGATGTACGATAAGATGTCTGCAGTCATGGAGTACATGCGCAAGCTAGCGTTCCCATGGACCACTGCCACATACAACAATGTGATTGAGGCATTTGCCGAGGTGGGTGATGCCAAAAACATGGAACACACATTTAACCAGATGCGCTCTGAGGGGATGAAGCCAGATACAAAGACCTTCTGTTGTCTAATAGATGGGTTTAGCAAAGCAGGACTTTTCCATAAGGTGGTGGGCATGGTTAATCTTGCTGAGAGGCTTGATGTGCCTGCAAATACATCTTTCCACAATGCTGTTCTTAGTGCATGTGCAAAAGCAGATGATCTCATGGAGATGGAGAGGGTCTTCATGCACATGAAGCATAAGCAGTGTGATCCGGATGCCATGACATACTCTATCTTGGTGGAAGCTTATCGGAAGGAAGGAATGACCGACAAGATTTATGCTTTGCATCAGGAGAACCCAACTTTAGTTCCGACTGATTTTGTCATGGTTTAACCGCTAACTGAATACTGGTTCAAGACATGTTCAAGCTTGGCTGCGTTGGTGGAAAAATTTCTTGCTATCCACGCTTGGAGTTGATAATGCTACCAAGCAGAGTGGTAGCCATTCTCCAACTTCCTTTCCTGTCTGTTGGTCGGCAGAGTCTTATCTTATCTATCTTCTGGCAATTGAACCTGTGCAAACCCTATGGCGCATTGGCGCTTCATTATATCAAGTGATGTGTGTAACTCAGATACAAGAATCTATATGGCTTTGAAAAACTCCCCAGCAAGATTCTGGCCAACTTGGGATGCTTTGATCTTACCACAGAACTGATCAACAGCAATAAAATTGAATGTTGCTGCACTACAGCTCCAATATTGCTCTTGATCCTTTTTTTTTGACAAGATCCATACCCAAGTTTGGAAGAATGGAGCATTCCTAGTTCCTGATGGTAAAATTTTCAGTTACCCTGTTCTGTACTAGATTACCTTAAGGTATACTCCAATGGATTCAGATTAACAGCTGGTTGTTTTCCATCATCTTTTAGTTGTAGATATGGTGAAACTTCTTGTAAGTTGCAGATATTGTGAAACTTGGAACATGTGTCGACAAAAGGGTAGCCATTAGATTTTCTTTAGCACCCTTCATGTGTAATTTAGCTATTATGCACATTTCACCAAACATTTTGTAAGGCAGCAGATGAAATTTGATTTCCCACATTGGAAAACGAAAATAAAGTAATTTTTTTGCGTTGCTGCACAAAAAGAGATTCTATTATAGTCTACAAGAGGTAGAGAGGCTCATTCTGTGTTTTTTTAATGCAGCATATCAGTAGAGTGTACTCCCTCTGTTAAAAAAAAAAGAGTAGTTTGAGAACCGTGTTTGTGAGGTAAACACGGTTCTCAAACTACTCCTATTTTGGGACGGAGGGAGTAGTCAACTCTGTAGCAATTGAGGTTTAATGATTAATGAGGTCATGGGTCAAGGTTCCACTTAGAAGCATAGATATGCAATACCTCATTTTATTCTTATGCAGGGAAAAACAGGGAGGGTGGTTTGTGGTTTTCCTCTTTGCTCTTTGAGAATTTGTAGTTACTTTCCTTCCTCTTTTCTTATATATGAAATACCACCATAGAGGATTCCCCTGCAGTTCTGGTTCATAACAAAAAAATAAAAATAAAAATAAACGGTGTATAGCATTCCATCAGCAGTATAGTGTACTTTTTTTTTTCCTGAAAATGTAGCAAGTGATTTTTTTTAATTATAGTAATTTAATTGAATCCCCGCAGAAATTTGGTTGGGTTAAAATAACATCTCCTTGATAATTCCAAATATGCTACAATGTGGCGAGTTTCTTCTTATTATTAGTTGCATCTCCCACAATTCACAGCACACGTGTCAAATCTGATGGTTTCTATTTTGTAGGGCAAGAAAGAGGTTTATGCTGAGTGGATTTTTCTTATGCATGGATCACGAATGGTTTTTTCTCGCAGAGCTTTTTGTGATGGCTCCAATTCTGAAATATATGATTAGCATCACGCACTCAAATGCTTAATCATCTTTGCATTATACAGTAAGCCACATGATCAAGTGATGCGCAACATACGCAAGTAATCTACATAAGCCAGATAGGCGGGTCCGTGTATGTATCCTCCCCTCAAATAGCACCAGACCACCAGGATCACCGTGGATCCCTCCTCCATGCCGCAGTCTGCTACGGTCTCGTTGTCCACGAGCTGCCTGGCAAGGAAGATGAGGCGCTGTTCCGCAACTGGGATCCCCTCCGTTTCCTGGATCTTGAGCTTCAAATCAAGGATGGTGTCAGATGGCTGGACCTCCAGGATCAAGGTGGTGCCCGCCATGGTCTTGACACGGAGCATCCTCCTCCCTCTACCCAGCCGCAGGTTCATGTGAAGGGTGGACTCCTTCTGGATGTTGTAGTCGGGGACGATGAGGCCGTCCTCTCGCTGCTTCAGAGAAAACTTGACGAACTGGAAGAAACGCCGCCGCTCACGCTTCCACTCCGATTCAACGGCCTCCTTGTTTCCAGCAGCCTCAGGGGCCATGGTCTCCCCGTTGCCTTGACGTCGCTGATCGTGCGTTGCAGGTCAGGGTTTTTCACAAGAATCTGAAGCTGCATATATATATATATATGGTGTGCTCTGGATCAATCCCTGCTGCCCTGGGAAGAGCTCGGATCGGAGTCGGAGAAGACAACATCAAGAAACAAGAGACAAAGTTGTTGGGCTCAGCCCGCATGGAGTCGGTCGGAAGTAGCATGTGTCTCTCTGATAAAACTACTGGGCCTACCGGCCTAGTTACCCGGCTGGTTTTATTCAGCCCAGCCCAATATATCTGTATTACCTTGTTTATTTTTTTTAAGAAAAGGAATAATGTACTTTGTTGAATTGAATGTTTCAGATTTTTTTTTTATTCAGCGAAAAATTAATCTCTTGAAGAGTGTAGTTTTTGGTACTCAGCCCCGGCCTGTGACTGCCGCCCTGTCTGCTCCTCTCCCTTTTCTCACGTGCGAAAAATATTATTTTTCGAAATAAAGCCAGGAGCATTCCAAAAAAAACAGAGAAAGAAATAAAGCCAGGAGCGAAAGATTATCCCTTCCTAGTTGTGTTTGGCTACTACTACTACAAGTGAACTGACGTGGCTCTACTTCCATCTCTTAATTAAGCAAGGTAGACTAGTCTGAAGAACAAGACCAGCCATCGTGTCCACCTCGGTTCGAGCAATTCATACGTCATGGAGCGAGCCATAGTGAGCGCTGCGACTGGAGTGATGAGCTCTGTCCTCGGAAAGCTGGCGGATCTGCTCCGCGAGGAGTACAAGCTTGCCAAGGGCGTCCGCAAGGACATGGAGTTCCTCAGGTCCGAGCTGAGCGCCATGAACGACCTGCTGTTCGTGCTTGCAGAGGTCGAGGTACTCGACGCCATCAACAAGGGGTGGCGGGACAGGGTGCGGGAGCTCGCCTACGACATCGAGGACTGCATCGATCGCTCCGTCGCAAGGCTCGACGGTGCTGCCGGTCGCAGGCTCGGAGGAGCAAAGCTGGTGCGCCGGATCAAGAAGATCAGAGTGTCTCTCCAGGTGGCTCACCAGATCCAGGAGCTCAAGGCTCGTGCAGTTGAGGAGAGCAAGCGGCAGAAGAGATACAAGCTCGACGGCCTCGCCGGTGCTTCTCCTAATACTAGCAAGGTTGACGACCTCCGGATGTGCGCGCTGTGGGAGGAGACGGAGAAGCTCGTCGGACTCGATGGACCCAGGGACGAGATCATCCGCTGGCTCATGCCAGAGGAAGCGCAACCCTCACAGCAGGTCAGGACTTTGTCAATCGTTGGGTGTGCAGGCTTGGGCAAGACCACTCTGGCCAATCAGGTGTACCAAAAGATTAAAGGAAATTTTGAGTGCAAAGCCTTTGTGTCGGTATCTCAGAACCCTCACATGAAGGATCTGCTGATGAAGATCTGTGCTCAAGTTGGAACAACTGCCAGCATGGCGGATGATGAGCTCATTCTCGTCAGCAAGCTCAGAGAACGACTCCAGAATAAAAGGTGTGTGTTTGCTTTCAACCATATCTTTTTTTTGTTGGTATATATAGACTATCACATACTCGCATCAGTAGGGAAAAAGAAATTACTCGCATCAGTCGAGAAAAAGACAAAAAATCAAGTCATCAACCAGTAAATTTCAGTATTATATATGTGTATATGGATCTGATTTATTTAGAATAATGCTATGACCAGGCATCTCGATCAACACCATGACTCTCCATTGAACACCACATAGACATGATCCCTTATTCCCTTAGCTTTATCATCCGATTCCTGTTCCAAGCACAAGCACCCAATGCAATTCATCTTTTTTTTTAATAAGCCTGATTTACCCCATGAATTATTGCATTTTTCAGATTGACATACCCCAAGTTCAATACCAAACATTCTATAGCGCAACAACTATGTCCCATACCAACCTGGGATAGATTTCATATATTTGTGTTCATGTTACCTAGAATAGTTGTTTTTCTCTTATAACGCTACATATATGTTTTTACTTTTTATTTACTATTTCTCTAGATCAAGAATAATGCAGCAGCACATATGCATAGTTTCTCACTTTTCACATACAGTTTTATAAAATTAGAAACGCATATTTGTGGCAGGTACATTGTTGTAGTGGATGACATATGGCACTCTGATCCATGGAAGATCATTGGACAAGCATTGGTCAAAACAAGCCCTGGAAGCATAATAATCATCACAACACGTCTGAAAGATGTGGCCCAATCATGTTGTTCTTCTCATGGTGGCTGTGTTTATGATATAAAACCTCTTGACGAGGACAACTCTAAAAGGTTGTTTTTCAAAAGAATTTTTGACTCCGAAGCAAAGTGTCCCCATGAACTGGAAAGTGCTTCTAAAGATATACTGAAAAAGTGTAACGGAATACCTCTCGCAATCATTTCAATATCAAGCTTCTTGGCAGTTGATGTACCACAATCACCTGATCACTGGAACAAGGTGAAAGAATCTATCAGTTCTCCGCTCCCTGGAAATAAGTCTGTTGAGACAATGAAATCAGTACTATCACTCAGCTACTTTAATCTCCCACACCATCTGAGAACTTGCCTGTTGTACTTGAGTGCATTTCCGGAGGACTGCGAAATTGAAAGGGATCGTCTCGTATGCAGATGGGTTGCAGAAGGATTTGTTAATCCAGAACCAGGAGAGAGTCTATATGAAGCAGGGTTAAGGTATTTCAATGTTCTCGTAAACCGAAGCTTGATCCAACCATGGAAAAAGAAGGACGGCGTGGTGCTGAGCTGTCGAGTCCACGACGTCATCCTTAGTTTCCTTGCGTCCAAATCATTTGAGGAGAACTTTATAACCTTTTTGGAGCCATCCGGAGTCCCACATTCTGTGCATAGCAAGGTTCGTCGCCTATCTCTCCAGAATAGCTACCAAGAGAATGTTCTTCCATGGATAAAGTTGATCAAGCCTCATGTCCGGTCACTTGCATGTTTTGTGGACTGCAAAGAAGTACATCCTCTTACAGAATTTGAAGTTGTACGTGTGCTAGACCTGGAGAGTTGTGGATCACTGAGAAACATCCACCTTGAAAACATCGAGATGTTGCTTCAGTTGCGGTATCTGAGCATTAGAAGAACAAGTGTCAGTGAGCTCCCTGCTGGAATTGGACAAGTCCAGCATTTAGAAACATTAGATATAAGAGGGACTAAAGTGAAACAATTGCCATCAACTATTGTTCTACTTGAAAAGCTGGCACGCCTTTTCGTCGGTTGGAAGGTCAAGTTCCCAGCAGAAGGCATCAGCAGGATGGAAGGTTTGGAACAACTAACATGTCTCTCGATCCACGGACAGCCACTCAGCTTTCTGAAAGAGCTTGGCCAGCATAGAAACCTGAGAATCCTTCAAGCATCGTGGGAGGGTTGGGGAGACCTCAATTATTATGAAGGTAGCGAGTGGAGAATTTTCACCTCCTCACTCCAAAGACTGGGTAACCACAAACTGCATTCTCTAGATTTTAAGATGAAAATGTACGAGGGTGAGTTCCCCATCCCTATGGATTCATCATTCCCAGCTGCTCCGCCAAGCCTCCGGACATTTTCCATATCCCCAATCAGCAGTCTCCCTATCTGGATGGGCTCACTTGCAAATCTCGAGCTGTTACATCTCTGTACTGTACGATTTACTCCTGAGGACGTGCAAGTGCTTGGAAGCATGCCGGCCCTCGAGACTCTTGCCCTCGAAATTACAGGCGACTATGCAGGTCCTTTCACCGTCGGCAGTGGAGCATTCCAGCGTCTCAAATCATTCCAAGTGGACAGACTCTGCCAACTGTTGTTTATGCCTGGGTCTATGCCTAACCTGAGACACCTCAACGCCACACTCAACTACACCTTCGGAAGTATCAGAGATCTCGGCATTCAGCACCTTGCGAGCCTCACCAAGGTCAGTATTTCTATCTATGCCTGGCGTGATCATAATGTAGGCGTCCTATGTCTGAAGTTAAAAATCCAGAGCTTTCTCGACGCACATCCCAATCGTCCCACACTAGACTTCACAACATACCTTACCGAGCGTGATGTATCGCTACTCACATTTAGCAGCTGGGAACAAAATGAATAGGGAGTAGGATCGAGCTTCACGATAGCAAGGTACGTAATTATGTTCCTAAAGCCACAGTTTATTTCCCAGATTTATTGGACCTTTTTCCCTTCCTTCGTTGAATAGTGACTAATTGCTATCATTTTTGGTGAACAGAGCAGGGTCCTGGTCGACCAGCAGCTGTGCGGAGGCATCAACATGTGCTTGCTCACTACACATGTTTAATCCCATTCCTGCCATTTGCATAACTTCATTATTCATTCTCTACGAGAGTTGTAGTCGGGGACGGTGGGGCCGTCCTCTCGCTGCTTCAGAGAAAACTTGACGAACTGGAACAAACGCAGCCGCTCACGCTCCCTCTCCAATTGAACGGCCTCCTTGTTTCCAGCAGCCTCAGGAGCCATGGCCTCCTTTGCCTTGACGTTGCTTGCTGACCGTCGTGTTGCAGTTACAGGTGAGAGGTGAGGGTATTTCACAAAAATCTGAAGCTGCATGGGGAGTGGGGAGGGATCGGAGTCGGAGAAGACAAGAAGACGATCAAGAATTCAGGAGGAGTAAGGAGACAGGTTGTTGGGCTCAGCCCGCATGGACTAGGAAGTAACTGCAGCCCATCGTGTGTGTCTCTCTGACAAAAGGAAAAAGTCCTTCTAACTTCCCTAAACAACGAGCCGAGTCTAAACTTTCTCCTTAGACCATAAAACCGGATAACCGGCCTCCTTAAACTTTTGAAACCGTTTATTTTACCTCCCTGAGCTCGAAATAAGGAGGTGTTTGTTTGTCGCAAATGTAACGGTACCTATTTACGGGTGATAAGAGATGCCGTTATTCATCGTTTGGTTCGCAGCCCTCGTAATGAAGTCACGCCGTTAACGGATACCAGCCTATAGAATTACGATACCGCTCAAACTCCAGCGTAATCAGATCACTCGTTGCCTCCGTCTCCCCACCCGTGCGATCGCTCCCATTTGTTAGCGTTACAGGGTCTGAACCAAACAAAGCATGCAATCATCATCAAGGAATCAGATACAGTGCTTTTCGTTTCCATTTACATTGACATTATCATTGCACCAACCAAACACCTCCTTTAAGCGGTTTTGAAGGCGGTTTTGTCATTTTCTTTTTTATTTATTTCGGCTGAAACTTTAAAAAATCACAGTATATCAAAGAAAAATCGTAAAATGAAAAATCTAATTTTTTTGGACTCCACCTAAGTAAATAAACACAGAAAATATATAATATGGTATAATTTAGTACAAAGTTTTTATTATATATTTAGATCTATTCTTTTTTATAATTAAATAGAATAATTCATAACTGCATTTTCTGTGATCCAATCATGGTGAAATTTTTATGGCAGCCTAGTTATTGTATGCTTTCAACTATGTTAAAAATTTTATACTCACTGGATCATGTACAACTTAGTTCTATATTTATTTAGAGCATGTTTTGCCCTAAATAAATCTTTAAATAAGATATACATGATGCAATGAGTTTGAATTTTTTTTTAACATAGTTGAAGCATACATTAATTAGATCATCATAATTTTTCACCATGATTGAACCATAAAATGTAGTTATGAATTATTCCATTTAGCTATGGTAAAAAATAGATCTAAATCTATAATAAAAAAACTTTGTACAAAAGTATATAATATTATATATTTTCTGTGTTTATGTACTTACGTGAAGTCCAACAAAATTAGATTTTCTATTTTATAATTTTTCTTTAATTTACTATGATTTTTTAAAGTTTCAGCCGAAATAATAAAAAAAGATAAAGATAAAACTGCCTTCAAAACCGTTTAGAACCAGCTTAGGAGGTAAAATATACGATTTCAATACTTGAGGGAGGCTGGTTATCCGGTTTTGCGGTTTAGGGAGAAAATTTAGACTCAACCTAATGTCCAGGGAGGCGAGAAGGACTTTTTCCCTGACAAAACTACTGGGCCTAGTTACCCGCAAGTTTATATTCAGCCCGGCCCAATTTATCTGTAGTATACATTGTTTATTATTTTTTTTTTAAAAAAAAACGAATAGTACCCTGTTGAATTGAATGTTTCAGACGTTTTTATTCAGGCGAACAGTTGAAATCTACGTTCAACATTGCTGATTTTAGTTGATTACATTTGCTAGACCAACAACACTAAACTTCAACTACGGAGCACCCCCACAGTTTATATCACTGTCAATGGTTAAACAGGTGTATAGCAGATGAATAAATTTCTAGAAATATATCGACTCAGTTTTAACAACAAAACATGCTATGGAAAAGAATGATAAAATGATTATAGTACTGCCGTTTGCATATAACATTTCAAATTCGAGCTTGGAAGCTGTAATTTTAATTGAAATCTTTTTTTTTCTTACTTCAATATCAGAGGAGGCCGCTACAGAGATTTTCTATACATTTGCAAAAGAAAGTTAATATGTAATTTTAGTTGACATCTTGCAGTGTTAAGGTGAAAGAAGTAGAAAACAAAAATTAAATCCCAATGCTCTTTCCCTTATGCACACACAAGAAAATAGAACAACCATTGTATGACAGCAAACTGTTGCAGTTTAATAGTAGAGCTACTTGAAAGATTAGAACCTGTACAATTACAATGATATGAAACCATTCAGCTCAACAAACTCCATCTCTATTCTACTCTTTCTGGACCAGTGCTGATTTGTAGGAAGGATACACAATCTTATTGAATCAAGAGAGAATGCTTGACTTTCAGCAAGACAAGCAGTCATGCAAGCCACCAAACATGGCCATGATGCTCTGTTGACAAAATGGCCTTCAGGGTTGGACTGGAAACATAAAGATGAAAACGGTAGCCTGGAGTAAAACATATGACGTGGAATTAAGAATAGCTCATGAAAATTACTTAACATTCGAAAATTTAGCAGTACGGTTGACAATGTTATGAGCAATAACTAATAACCTCTCGCATCCTAATATCCTATTATACATTTTGACCTGCAGTAACATGTGCCATCCTAACAAAAAATACATATAGTGACAAAATTAACAATATCTGACCCCATCTATCACAGAACGCTTTCTCTTGGTAGCTGTAGTTTTGAGCTCTTGAATCTCACAAGTAAAGACAAAGCTATGGTAGGGTGGTATGGGAGAATTCCATGCTAGGGCCTCAAATTTTCCATGAGGTTTAATGCTTCCAAACATGACATCTTGGATTTTCATCTTTGGAACCTCCTCTTGTGAAGAGCATTCACGATGACTATAAATCATGAGGTCTTCAGAAGGTGTAGCCAGTATTCCAAGAGGTGTAGGTCTACTTTGGTGAAGAAGATCATTTGGGTGCTCACCAAATCTGGAGAAATTCTTCTGGACGATCCCTCTCAGCAAGGCCGCGACCTTGCACCAAAAGTGGATGTCAAAGTTATCCCTCAGCACACAAGCAGTGACGTTTGCGCCAATGAAGGTTCTTTCATTTGTTCTGGCTATCTCCATGACCAGATGTGCAAGCCTTGGGTATGTCTCAGGATCCACACTTCCAAATGCAAGTGTCCTAGTGTAATACCAGTATGCCTCGTAGGGAAGAAATTTTAGTGTTAATGCCTGAGTTGTTCCAAGCTTTTTGATCTCATCAGAATGACTTGTGATTATGATCTTGCTACCACTTGCCAAGCATGATTTAGAAGCAGAATACAGCCTCTTCCAATCACCTTCATTGAAGTCTCCAGCTAACTCAATAACAATTAGCACTCTCCCACCTTTGTTCGACACAGAATTTCGCTGTTTCACCGCACATCCTTCTCTAAGAGTGGTTATTTTTTCATCTCTAAAATCACGGTCACTGAGGAAACCAATTTTTGAAAAATAATCACAAACTCTTTCATCCTTACAAACATGGGCAACAAGCGTGCTCTTTCCTACTCTGAAGGGACCGACAATCGGCAGGACCTCCAATCGTTCACCACCAGGAGGTGGTGAGTGCAACAGGAAGTTGATGACATGTTGCGCTTCCATCTGGCGGCCAAACATGCAGTTGCCCAGCAGGAGATGCATGCTGTAAGGCTGACGGTACATGCGGGTATAGCTTGGCAAGAACAGGACCAGTTCATTGGCATCAAGGATCATGGATCTCAAATTATCAAACACCTCTAGCATTTCTTCTAAAATCTGTGTACCTTTTCCACTGGGGAAGAAGAAACCTTTCACAGAATTTACTTTGGAGAGAAGAGAAGGGTGGCTCACAAACTGATCTTTGGCCTCCTCTTTGTGAGATTGGTATCTGAAGGTGTCAAGCAAGTAATAGCCTCTGTACATGGTGTCACTCAGTATGTCCAGTTGCTGGAGCACAGCCTGGTTGGTGATTTGCCGTCCCATGGCCTCCTCGATGATGACCCGCGCTCGGAGCAGGATCTTTCTAAGGCGATCCTCCACATCCAGCACTGACGGCTTGGGGCGCTTGCTCATGAAGAAATTTATGGATCTAGTGGTTACCTCACCCAGGACAGCAGAGAGGAGAACGTCCATCTGTGGCTCCCTCTCGTCTGGAAGATAATGCTGTGGATGGGAAAGACAGCAAATGTGAGCTTGATGTTTTATGATCTCTGTATTCTCTGTTTCTAGTCAACAATTCAATGAGAGTAATAACAAAACATGGAACAAGCACAACCAAACAGATGAAGACAAGGAGACCTACATTGAGTCAGTCAATAATCCATTCAAATACTTCACATTTGGGACGGTTTTAGCCTTTGTCTGATCCTTCTGATTGACCTTTTCTCTGCCTTTATTAACGACTGGTGGTAGATTAGGCTAAAAGATGAGAAACATACAGCTCTTAACTGTTGTCTCCAAAGCCTTAGCATAGTAAGACACACAATTACTATGCGTAGCATCTACGATATGAAGGTCAGAAAAATCAAATTGTAAGATTAGTGACATGCATATTCCTTACATCAGAAGACAACTACATTAACCAATGTCACTGTTCTAATTTTGGCTAACTCACTAAACATGAGTTGCTTCGAGGCCTGGTATCATCTATGTTGTAATTGAGAGATCTAAGAATGAAAGGGTAAAAATACGCGAGAGGCTGAGAAACTGAGTGTAAAAGCTCATGTAGGCAATACTAAAAAAAGGTAAAGCTATTTAATTGAGAGAGAGTCAATAGTCCATTCACATGTTTACCTTTTTGACTGCTTTCTCCTTCACTTGATTAATCTAATTTGACCTTTTTGACTGCTTTCTCCTTCGGTTGACTAACCTAATTCGTTAACAAAATAACAACCATTACCAGGACTACGCTACAAGCTAGCTCTTGACCGTTGACTCCCAACTCTTTAATTTGTGGGGCCACTGAGCCATCACCATCTATGATTGATGTAATATTAAGTAATGTGAAGACTCAAATTAGCTGATATCAGTAACAGTAAAATTTTAATGTTATTTCAAAAGGTTAGTCCTCTGCAAACAGTACCTGAGCATTAGGAATTAGCCCATGCTCCAACAATATCTGAAAACTGTGACAAGTCCTTCATCATTCTGACACTGCTGCTGAAGACTGCAGAGATGGTTCTCTAACTGACATACATGATGTGAAACAATCCAAAATCAATCAATACTCATGTATGGTCTATGGATGATTTTCCAACCGTTTAGATCTGCAATGTTACTGTCTGATCAGAAACCATGTGCAGGAACGGTTCCATGTGCTTTCTTCTTTATGTGAACCAAAAATATCAGCAGTCAGCCAGTCATCAAACACGGCAAGGATTTATTCCTAATCCTAGCTAGGAATTTTGAACGATTTCTTTAGGTGTAGGATTCTACTCAGAAACTCATCCATTTCAAATGGAACCTGAATGTTTTCGTAACTGGTGCTTTAAGGAAAACTTACCTGAATGTTTGAGGGCATCAAGCACTTCCTTATTATTGAGAATGGCAGAAAATGCACATCAGGATTCAAACCACAGGATATGGAATCAAACCAAAATTAGGCAGAAGTAGCATGGCACATATGAAAGTTAGAACATTGATTTCCAATTATTGTTTTCTTGAGCATATATATGTTTACAGAAGAAGGATGTATTCGTTCTAAGCTCCAATTGAAAGATACAATTCAGGAGTACACACAGAGTTACAGACTAGAGACAAGGCAATTATCAAACCAACAGATTTATGAGAAAGGAACCCTTAAACAAAACGTAGGGCCCTTGATGGGCAACACATTGAAACCAGAACCCACCATAAAAGCTTATACTATTTACCATCACCTTGTACCAGTGTCCCCTTGACTGAGAAATCTGCACATAAGCACCTTAGGCACCCGGACTTGGCCCCTGACCTCCCGAGGGCACTCCCAGTGCTGCAGAAATTTTTTTTAAAAAAAGGAAATAACATCAGCTGATTGAGATAATCAAGGATGTACTGAATTAAAGGCATACAGGACGAATGAAGCTAGCTAGTACCTGGAGTGTGGAAGCTCATGTAGGGGAAAATCCCAGAGAAGCTAGTGTCCTCAGACACCTTTGTGACCCGACTGGACTTAAGATCAATGGTGAAGAGCCCATCAACTGTCCGCACAAAGATGACACCGATGGAATCGACAAAGCCAACGATATCAGAAATGGCCGAGATGGCACCAGGAGGGAGCAGAGTGCTCAGCTCAACGACTCTGGTCTGTGTCCAATACGCATCTCCTCCAGGATGCAGCTCCTCCATCGACCACAGGTAGATCGTGGACGCGTCAGCCGTGGCGAATCCCAGACGACCATCTTCCCGGGCCGCGAGCACAATCCTCTGCCACTCAAAGCGAGGTGGAGGCAGGCGAATCACCGCCATCTCCCGTGTGCCCAAATCGTACCGCAGCACCGCGGTGCCCATCTGGAACGCGAAGTAGAGCGCGTTCCCCACGAGGGCACTGGGCGCGAAATCGACGCTATCGCCGGGGTGCCGGGCCGATGCGGGCTCCCCCCAAGCGCCGGTCTCCGACGAGTAGACGTAGGCGAACATCTCCTTGCTGTTGGTGCCGACGACAACGACGAGGAAGTGGCCGAGGCAGCAGTCGAGGTGATCGCACCCGTCGGCGGCGCAGAGCACGGCGGCGTTCCAGCTGTAGGGGTACGGCGCCCACGGGAGCGGTGGGAGGTCGGTCCTGCGGTCGGCGACGGGGTCCCAGACGACGAGTGCGGGGGAGAGCGGCGCGTCTCCGTGGCGTGCGGGGTCCCAGCGGAGGAGGACGCGGCCGTGGCGGGCGTCGAGGGCGCGCCAGCCGCGGAGGAGGCCGCCGGCGGGGAGCCCCGGCGGGCGGAAGGCGGAGGACGGGAGGAAGCGCGCGCCGGGAACGTCGTTGCGGAGGAGGCCGAGGAGGGGCGGCGCGCGGTGGAGCTCACGGAAGCGGCGGCGGAAGCCGGGGCCCGCGACGAGCGCGCACCAGCGGCGGCAGACGAGGGTGGCGTGGACGAGGCGCGATGGGTCCGCGGGTGGGAAGCGAAGCAGGACCTCCTCCACTAGCTCCTCCATCAGCGCGGTCGCCGGCGGCGGCGGTGGATCCGTGGTGGCTGCCATGGCTGGCGGTTGGATTGGGACGGCGGGTGGGTTGGTCGGCGACGGATAGAGAAGTCAACGGATTTGGGTGGTGGGGAATGGTTGATGGCTGCCTCTGTGTGCTTTGACTCGCCAGGCTGGAGGCAACCGGGTGCTTTGTTGATGACAGGTGGGGTCAGGGGAGCAGTGAGAGCGGCGACCCGAGTCAGATCCTGGCCGCGCGAATGGAATCCAACGGTCGCTACAATGATACTTGAGACCCACTTGTCAGTTCTCTGACTCTTATGCAATACAATGCCGATGCGGTTCTTGAACTAGGACTCTTCTATTTCGATAACACAGATCTATGGCACCTACTGACCCTATCGGGTAACATTATTATTCCAATAATCAAACTGAGTGGTCAAATATTTGAAATGGCAAAGTGTGTATGTATGATGAAACAGATTGGTCACTGTGTCTCATGCACGCTTAAAACTGAAATGAAGTTGTGTTTAACACACTCGGTCTAAGATCGAACTGCTATAAAGATGATAGTTGCTATGTCTATCCTGAGGCACAAGCATAATGTCTGTAGACGTACCAACAATCATCTTTAAACAAAGTTTAACAATCGGTCTACTGCGCATCTCACTCACGAACTGAAATAAAGATGATAGTTGGTACGCCTTGTGGCTAAAAGTAAACCTCACCTACAACCAATTTTCAGACTATGTCAGGATGTTTATTTCTAGTCTGTCTGTAGGCAAGTCCTCAGGCACAAGCACGCAATGTTTGAAGCTTCGACATGGTTCCTCAAGCACTTGTTGAAGCTGCCACTCCTGGAGGAGCCAGTGATAGTGGTGCAGACCATAAAACAAAAATAATTCAAGAACAATATCAGCATATGCATATTGAACATTTGCTTAAACAGTACGCTACTAAAGTTCAAACTTGGAACATGCAAACACCAATGTGGGTTGCTAATTCTGATCCACCAGTTAAAACCACACTCCACATTTGATCACAACAGAAGGTGGACTCAGAAACTACAGAACAATACCTATCACTATTAGGAGAAGTCATCATCCATATATACTTCTATGTCATTAAGTTTATATGACATTGTGAGAATGCAATGCAGCTTCATGAAATCAGGCACATATATTATTTTGGGACACTAACCAAGATGGTCCCCATGCTGAATATTGTTGCCACCCGTGGAAGCATCTGCGCTTGTTCCCATGCCTGAAGGGGCGACTAGTGCTGCTTTTAGCACTGCAGAATAGAAAAAAAATAGAAAATTCAAAAAAAAAAGTTTAGCATGCTTAAAACTGAGACGAAGTTTAACACTCTATCGGTCTCTACTGTGTCTCATGCACACTTAAAACTGAAATGAAATTTAAGTGTCTAACACACTCGGTCTACTACATCTCACTCACGAGAACTGCAATAAAGATGATAGTTGCTATGTCTTGTGGCTAAAACCTCACCTACTAATCTCCTGGCTTTGTCAGGATGTGATCTATTTCTAGTTTGTGTAGGCAAAGTCCTGCGCACAAGCACAATGTTCAAGCTTGGACATGGTTCGTCAAGTACTTGTTGAAGAAGCTCCCACACGCCTGGAGGGGCCAGTAAAAATTGAAAAACAGTTATCACCATATGCATTGAACATTTGCTTAAACAATATCTTGCTAAAGCTCTAGCTAACAACGAATAGGCAAACACCCAATAGCTTATTTTCGGTAGCTAACTCCACCAGTTAAAGCCACACTACTACACATTTGATCATATTAACAGAAGATGGGTTTAGTAGAATACATAACAACCGCCTATCATTCTACGTTGTCAAGTGACAAACTTAAAACTTCCCATTTTGAAAACAAGTAACATACTTGGATAAGGAATGCACAGGGTTGAAGCAATATGTGAGGCTGGAGCCTCGGAGGTCAAGCATACAAGCACAACTACTAACTAATTAAATGGCCATTGATGGTTTTATCCTGCTAGTTAATTACTGCATGACCTAGCCTAAATCAATATATGTTTTTAAGATCCCATCTTTTGCCCAGAACACAGGTGTAAACGATGAATCAATTCCTACCCTATATCTAGCCAATTGCAACAAAAACCACACAAGGAAATATGAGTGTCGTAAGTGTATTACCACAGTTTCAATATGCAGGGTCTGCGATGGATAGAGATCAACGGCCTGGGTGGCGGGGAATGGTTGAGAGCGCCATGTCATTCATCCAAAGTAACAATTCTTTTTATTCATCCGCACCCTAAACCATTTAATGCTCATCAGCGTTGTGGACTAATAGAAGCAACATGATCGGTGGTCACCTGCTTGAAGTCGGCGTTCCACGAACCGTGCGCTCCACTCTCTCTCCTCTCCTATCACTCCTCTATGTAGGATTTCGCCAGGTACTAACCTGCCATAACAATGGTCAGGTACCACTGTATGGTTGCTTCTACTTTGACTAGCTAGGCTCGAGGCATCCAAGCCAGGTGGGCTTTTTGGGGGAGGATGATGGGGCCATGGGATCAGAGCGAGGGTGGCGACCCGCTTCAGATCCTAGCCACGCGAATGGGATCCAATGGTCCAGTCCTGAGCATTCAGAAAACACAGAACACCAACCAACGCCCTATCAGTTAACCAACCAGAGTGATCAAAAGTTTGAAATGTGTATGCACGATGAAATTAAACAAACAAAGGAATTAATTAGCGATGATTTCCATGAACAACAAATAATTAGCAGCATCACTTTCCCATAAAACAAAACCAATCAATCAACCAAGGAAAAAAAGTGAATGCCAAAACTAAATGCATAGAGATTACTCGAATCCATCTAGAGAAAACATTAGGCCAGTCTCAGTGGGAGGGTTATGGAGGAGTGTCATGGCATTAAATATGCTGCCACATCAGCAAATTTGCTTACATGGCAGGGTTATTTATGAAGAGAGAGAAGGGAGAGGGTCGTGAGATGAGAGGGGAGGGTCATCACCATGACCCTTGGCTGGCACGGGTCTCCAAGTTTGCAGTCTTGGTAACTGTGTGATGACCCTCCACTGAGACTGGCCTTAGAGCACTTCTGTGGCTTACGAAATCCAAAGCATCAGAAAAATAACAAGTAGAGAAGGTTGACAGAGAAAAAGCAATATATCTGGTCTACTGCATCTCACGAAAGCTTAATTAAAACAGAGTTTAACGGTCAGGTCTGCTGCATCTCACTCACGAATTGAAATAAAGATGATAGTTGATATGTCTTGTGGCTAAAATTAAACCTCACCTACTACTAATTTTCTGACTATGTCAGTATGTCTATTTCTAGTATGTTTGTAGGCAAGTCCTCAGGCACAAGCACACAATGTTTGAATATTCAACATGGTTCCTCAAGCACTTGTTGAAGCTCCCACGCCTGGAGGGCCCAGTGATAGTGCTGCAGAATAGAAAAGAAGAGAAATCCAAAACAATATCAGCATATTCATATTGAACATTTGCTTAAACAATATGCTACTAAAGTTCTTACTTGGAACATGCAAACACCAATCGCTTATTGTCGGTAGCTAACTCTGATCCACCCGTTAAAACCACACTCCACATTTGATCATATTAACAGAAGATGGACTCAGAAACTACAGCACAGTACCTATCACTTATAGGGTAAGTCATCATCCATATATATTCCATGTCATCAAGTTTATATGACATAGGGAGAATGCAATGCAGCTTCATAAAATCAGACGCGTATATTATATTGGGACACTAACCAAGATGATCCACATGCTGAACATTGTTCCCACTTGTGGAAGCACCTCCGCTTGTTCCCACGCCTGAAGGGACGACCAATGCTGCTTTTAGCACTGCATAACAGAAAAACAGAAAATTTTAAAAAAATTAGCAGCAGAGTTGAGAAATCAATTTCCTCCGATCCAATTGAATATGTGTTTCCAACCAAGTACAAATAACCAATTGCAACAGAGCAGGAAAACAACAATCGTTCTATCAGAAGCTCCACCAATTAACAACCACACTTGATCATCATGTTAACACATACAAGATGGACTCAAAAACCACAGAAGAACACCAATTATTTACTAGGATAAATTATCATCCATCCTTCTATGTCATCGAAAAGTAACATACAATACCGAAGGACTGAACATGTTTAAAGGTAGTTGTGGGTCTGATAAGTGGAGTGTAAGTACAGCTACTAAGTAATGGTCTTTTATGGTTTAATTTCATTCTGCTAGCAACAACCTTCCTGGCCTGAGTGTGGTTGCTAAAATATGTCATCAGAAGCTTCACAAGTTAGCAACTACACTTAATCATATTAACAGAAGATGGACTCAAAAATTGTAGAACAACACCTATCCTTCTTACGATAAAATCATTATCCATACTTCTATGTGATTTTGTGAAGTATCATAACATAGCTAAGGAATGCACAAATCAATTCATGTGAGGCTTCTAACAAGGCGTGTAGAAGCTCCATCATGCAGGTATACTAGCCTGCTAGTAGGTACGTACATAACAGTTTCATATAACCTTGCATTGGGAGAATATACAACCCTATAAAGTGCTACCATAGGTGCAGGCGTATCACAGTTTCATATATATGCCCAAAACTGCAGGTGTAAACAATGGATCAAAATCTACCGCATATATATATACCGTCTAGCCAATAGCAACAGCAACCATACAAGGAAATATGCACAGTGTGACCTTATAAAAACCGAGCACCACACATATACTATTTGGAGACACCAGCCAAAACATTCTCCACACACTACTGGTTTCGTGGGCTTGTTGAGTGCCAGTTACACTCGGCAAAGCCCCAAATACACTAGGCAAAGGCTATCAATCCACTCCCTATAGATAAATCAAAACTACGTAATAAGCAGCAAATCTACAAATGGCTAACAATAATGCAAAGTGCAGGATGGTATACCTGGAACGTAGAAGCTCACGTACGGGATGATGTCGAAGAAGCCATTGGTCATGGGAATCTTGGTGACCTTCCCTGACTTGAGATCAAGAGTTAGCCCATCAGCCGTCTTGAGGAAGACAACATCTACGCCTTCGGCAACGGCGACCACCCTTGGCAGGAACCCCAGGGGGCTGATAGCCTCAGCAGGGAGCTTGTCATGGAGGTCAATGAATCTGATCATCTCCCAGCTGGTTTCTCCATGACGACCAATGTTCAACGCCATGAACCTGAGTATGTTAGTCACCGTGCACACCTCGGCAAACCCCAGCCGCCGGCCATCCTCCATGGCCATAAGCGTGATGCGCGGGCCGTAAGCTCGCCGGCGATTGGGCAGCCGGATCGTAGACACCTCCCTTGTGAGCAGATGGTACTTGAGGATCCTTGTACCCTTCAGGAGCACGAAGTGGAGTGCGTCGGAGACGAGAACGCCGGCCACGTCGCCGTCGAGCTGGTCGCTGACGGGCTTCCCGGCGGCGAACACGAACCAGGCGTGTGCTTCCGGCACGTAGGTGTAGACGAAGAGCTCCCTTGTGTCCATCCCGACCACGACAACGCGGAACGGGTCGCAGATCACGGCGGCGTTCCAGCTGCGCACCGGCCGGTGACGGAGCAGTGGGGGAAGACGCCACACCTCGCCGGTGATGGGGACCCACACGGCGAGGAAGATGGACTGCGCACTCGTAGTATCAGTGGTGGAGGTCACACTCACACGGGAGAGGAGGACGCGGCCATAGCGGGCGTCGTGCGCGCGGTAGCCATGGCTGTCGGCGCGGAACGGGCGGAAGCCACCGCCGGAGATGGTCGCCGGGATGAATCGGGCGGCGCCGCCGGTGTCGGCGAGGTTGGCGAGGAAGCCGAGGAGTGGGGCCGCGCCGCGGTGGCGCTGGCGGTAGCGGCGGCTGAAGCCGCGGCTGGCGAAGAGGTGGGCCCACGTCTTGCAGGCGAGCGCCGCGCGGAGGAGGAAGGCGCAGTCCTCCGGCGGGACGAGGATGAAGATGTCCTCGACGATCTCCAGCGGCAGCTCCGGCGACACGCGAAGCGGCGGCGGCGCCGCCAGGGGAGGAGCGTCCATGGATGGGCTTTGGTCGTCGGGGGGAAGTGGAAACTGAAATGTGGAGGGGCTGTCGGAAGGAACGAGGGCCGCGAGGGGACTCTCGTGGTTTATGGCGTGTCCCAGCCTGGGGTTTGTCTGCAGGCTGCAGCCGCTTGCAGGCCACCGGAGGTGGATTCATTCCCCTTGAATTCAATGGCTTCGTGGTGTCAGAAATGTTATCCATTGATTGGACAGTACCAAGATCGTGTCACTTTGCATTGGCGACTCTGCTTCTTCTCCGGCGCCGGTGATATTGGGGTTTAGCGGCGGCGGCGTGGTGGGACTCGATGAAATCTTGCTAGCTACCTGTGTAACTTAATTTGGCGTCGGCTTCTTCTCCGGTGGCGGTGATGTTGGGGTGAATGATGGTGATGGTGGGATTTGATAAGATCGTGCTAGGTACTTGTGTAAACGTTGGCGGCAACTTCTTCTCCGGCGGCGGTGATGTTAGGTAGGGTGACCAAAAGTGGTGGTGCGTAGGGGAAAGGAGGACGAGGAAGTAGTGGATGGATGTCGCGGTGGTGGCGGGAGCGCTATATTTGAATGGGTTAGGGTGGAAGCGGCGCACCACCTTTTCGCGGAACGTGAGGGAGGAGGGTGACTGTAACGCTATCTTGCCAAAGAAGTTAGACGAATAAATGCAAGCAAAAAGATAGGTGTACGGAACAGAGGATGAAACAACTAACGGTTGGCCATGCTAGTACTAGGTACGACAATGTGGAGGCCACGTGGATTGCGGCGGTTGTTGAAATTAAGGATAATATCCTTTGTGTTATATTTTTTTTACATTAACCACATCTTAACGGAGAGTTTCCATTATTGATAAAGTGATCCAAGCATATTTTAAATTATTCTTCATCTATCATCTAAGAACTAGGTATTCCCCAAAGGAAGAAGAAATTTTTAGGTTCAATTCAAGGCGACATATTTCCTAGCCTGATATTCATCCATTCATAAAATCTTGTTATATTTTTTTTATTAAAAGTATAGTTTTATGTCTATTTTATATCTAGCAAGGCAATGCAAGCTAGTGTAAAAATTAAAACCACAAATATACGAATTTTCTAAATTGCAATAGGCTAACAACTTTTAACTTGTCATCCTAAGTCAAATTTTTCGGTGGTGATATCCTGTGATCCGTAAAGTTCCATATTTGCCTTGGAGAGCTAGTTTCATCGCAGGCTCTAATTATTTTCGGATTTCCTGTTCTCCAAGATTTTTCTGAGATTTTTAGAAGCTATTCTCTCATTTAAGTTTAGTAACGGATGCAGCCCTTTGACCTGTCTCTGCTAGGCTCTAATTAATTATCTCCTGGTTTATACCCAGCCTGGCGTGTCTGAAGCCTGCAGGCCACCGGAAGTGGATTCGATCGTTCCATTCAATTCAATGGCTTCGTATCAGAAATGTTATGTATGGTTGATTGGACTGTATCCTGATTGTGTTAGTTTGGCAACTGCTTCTTCTCCAGCGCCGGTGATATATATTGGGGGTGAACGGAGGCGTGGTGGGATACGATAAAATCTCGCTAGCTACGATGTGTAACTGAATTTGGTGGCGGCTTCTTCTCTAGCTGCGGTGATGTTGAGGTGAATGAAAGAATGATGGTAATGGTGGGATTTGATAAGATCATTGCTCTACTTGTGTAAAAATTGGCGTCAACTTCTTATCGAGAGTTGGTGATGTTAGGGTGCCCGAAGGTGGTGGTGTATAGTGGATAGGAAGTGGCGGACGATGGGTGTCACGGTGAGGGCGGGAGCGACATATTTGAATGAGTTATGGTGGAAGCGCCCTGCCACCTTTTCACGGAATACGTGGGAGGAGGGTGGCGGTGATGATGTCTTGCCAAAGAAGTTAGACGAATAAATACAGGCAAAAAGATAGGTGTGCGGCATGGAGGGATGAAACAAGTGATAAATGGTCATGCTAGTACTAGGCATGACAACGAGGAGGCCACGTGGGATGTAATGTGGATTGATAGGAAATTGAGTGGTTGCGGCAGTTGTTGGAAATAAAGATAATATCCTTAATTACCGCTATATTTTTTTTTACATAAACCACATCTTAACATAGAGTTTTCATTAGGAAAAAGTCCAAATTACTCCCCTCAACTACAAGCAAAGTCCACGTAATCCCCTAAACTATTTTTTGGTTTATTTTACCCCATAAACTATGTTATTTGGTCTATTTTACCCCCTAATACAATTTCTCTTTTTTATTTTTCCATGTACAAGTGTCATATTGCGTTCAAATTTTGGGAGATGACAGTAGACATCATAATGCATGATAGAAAAATATAAAATTATTTTTTGTCAGGGTAAGATATTTAATAATTAATTAATCCTTAGGATACGATATTATACAAAAACTAGTGATGAAAAATTTATAATATATTTTTTTGACATACATTGTGATGTCACTACAATCATGCAAAATTTTAAATTAAAATTCAACTTGTGTATGGAGAATTAAACAAGACAAATTGTATTAGGGGGTAGAATACACCAAGTGACATAGTTTAGGGGGTAAAATAAACCAAAAGATAGTTTAGAGGGTTATGTAGACTTTGCTTATAGTTGAGGGGAGTAATATGGACTTTTTCCTTTTCATTATTGGTAAAGTGATCCGAACATATCTAAGCCATTCTTCATCTATCATGTAATAACTAGGTATGCCCAAAATTATTTCAAAGATCTTAGCTCTGCGCCTGCAACCATTCAACATTCATGAACGATCTCATCTCCAATTGCCAGAGTGCATTCATTAAAGGCAGAAGGATCCACGACAATTTCCTGCACGTCAGGAACACGGCAAGGCCCCTTCATAGGAGCAAAACATCGGCACTCTTTCTAAAACTAGATATTTCCAAAGCCTTCGACTCCGTAAGATGGGACTACTTGCTCTCTGTGGGTGTGGAGTCCTGATGGACTCAAACAACCCTGGCGGACCATCCTATCGGCCGGCCCACGTACAAGACTTGACGTACAAGACAAGGATTAGTCCTAGTCGGTTAGGATAAACTGTATTTGGGAATTAGAGATAAACTTGTAAAGGTTTCCTAGTTCTATACGGTTTCCATGTAACCCTGCCCTCCGGCATATATAAGGGGAGGCAGGGACCCCCTTTAAAGCATCTCATCTATACAAGATACACCATACAGGATGTAGGGTATTAAGCACATCGCGGCCAGAACCTGTCTAAATTGTCTCTTGTCACCTTTGGCTCTAGATTCTCGACGACTTCTCCCTAAACCCTTCTCTCGGGGCACCCCCTCGAGAACCTAGTCAGCATAAATCGCCGACACTTTGGTGCCATCCATGGGATCTACTCGTCGAGGATTCATTAAAGAATCGATGGCATCATTCAGCGCCTCCATCGTCACCAAGTTCGAGGCAGGCGCCACATTCGTCTTCGGCTCCTGGATTTGCATCGCAAACCAAGAAGGCGAGCTTCAACACGAACTGCGCGACGTGGTGGCTGCACCAGCTTCGCCACCCGCGCAAACCACTCCGCAAGGATCCCGGAAAACCTGAAATTCCGACACGATCTCTGGATCGTATCCTACCCGGAGGAGTACATGGCGCCCGAAGCAGATTCAAGCTCGGGCCGACCACGTCAACTCGACCCCTGTCAAGCGGCAGGATCAAGCCACGCGTCCACGACTCCCCGGCGGACTCCGTATCACCTCCGACTTCCACCAGGGTTCAACGATCAGGACCGTGACAACAACCTCGCGAGCACCCAGGAACCCTGGTTCCGGTTCCCGTGGGACGAAGACTTCACCGCGTGGATCGTGCGCGCCTCAGTTTCCCTTCGGGCTAACGAACTCAGCCGCGATCTACCAGAAGCACCTGAAGAAGAAGTTTCGACAACCTCGCCGGGCCACCTCGGATCTTGTCATGACCACAACGCCCTCGGGGGTTATCGTCCATTGGCCTGACATGGATCCCGAGGTGGCTCTCCACGAATCAAACGTACCCTCTGCGGTATGGGACATTCTACCTCTGCTTCCCTTCCAGGTAGGCAGAGAACTCCCTGTTACCACTAGTAACAGAAAAACCGGGCCTAACAACCCCGGTCGCCAATCCTGTGTCTCCTCAATGATCACAGCGACGATGAAGTTGTCTCCGACGACGCTCCAACCGTCGATGGAGAAACAGATGCAGACCGAGAGCTCCGTATCGAGCGCAACCGCAACCGCGCCCTCCGACGTCGCTACATTCAGAGGAAAAACCTCAATGCCGAATTCGACAAGGAAGTCATCTTCAACTCCCCTACGGCCAACATCATGTTCGCGGTCAGCGTCTTCGAGGGGTTCCAAGCTACCCCTGATATTGACCTCGCCAAGGCCCGTCTAGAAGCCGCAGCAGTTATGGTTGATCGCTTGGACGGAGGCCGCTCCGCCTCCAAAAGCAAGAGTTCTTCGCACCATCGTGCACCGTCAACCAAGCGTCAGAGCAGCCATTACGGCAGCTCCGCCGCGAAAACAAAGGACACGACCAAGCCTCGCGAGGAACCCCGTAGGCCTCGCGAAGAACCCCCCAGGCCCAGACATCGCAAAGAACCCCGTCCGGCTCGTTCTCACATCGCCCAGGACGACGCTCGCAACGAGATCATCCGGATCCGGGAGGGGAGAGCTACATCCCATGTCACGGACTCCGCGACAGGATACGACATCCCCAACCCCGATGCCCTGCCATGCTACACGCGAGCCATCCGCGTCAGCTCCTTTCCGCGAAAGTTCAAGCCGCCAGGCATCACCAACTTCGACGGAAAGCAAGACCCCAACATCTGGCTATGCAGATACTCTTCTGCAATCGAGGCATCGGGGGGCGACGACACCTCGAAGTTGCTATACTTCCCAGTTGCGATGGAGCAAGATCCACTCACCTGGCTTGAGTCCCTTCGCCCAGACTCCATCGACAGCTAGCACGCGCTGAAGAAGGCTTTCGTCTCCAACTACCAGGGTTCTTTTGAGCGCCCTGGCAGCAAATATGAACTCCGCGCGTGCAAGCAGAAGCCAGAAGAGTCCCTGCGCGACTACAACAGGCGATTCTTCGCCATAAAGGCATCCTGCGTCCCCATCCCCGACTCGGAAGTCATCGACTACTTTCAAGAAGGGATGACCGACCGCAGCCTTTTTCGTGATTTTGGTCACAACCGTCCTCGTGACCTCGAAGAATTCCGCGCACTGGTGTCCAATTGGATGGACACCGATGATCAAGAACGGGAACGCTACGGCAAACGATCCGCCAACCCTGGTCGAAGGCACCAGGAAGACAACAAGGACCAGCCGCGCGACAACTTCCAGCGTAACGGCAACAACCCACGGAAGCGACCAAACAACACGGTCGCAACCGTCCAGACCGTTCGCGCCGCCAAGTCTCCGCAGCAAAGAAGGGAAGAATTCAACAAACTTCTCAAGAAGCGCTGCCCCTACCATCCGGATAGCAAGCACACCATGGGCGATTGCACGCTCCTTCGGGAAACGTTCAGCACGCCCAACAAGAAGCAGAGGTCAGATGGAGACGGAGACGACAAGCACGACAAGGGAGACGGCAGTTTCCCAGATGTCATCAACACTGTCAATGTCATCTTCGGAGGCATGGCAGTCAACGACACCTCGCGCAATCGCAAGAACGCACGGCGCGAGGCCTATGCAGCAGAACCAGAAAGAGGGGATTCCCGCCACGATGGCGAGATTGCATAGCTGCCTCCCTCTCCACATCTTCCTCAAGAATCCTCCTCAATGGCTGCCCGCATGATCCCATCCTGCACGGCCGTGGATTGCGACAAGGGGACCCGCTCTCTCCACTTCTTTTCGTGCTGACAATCGACCCGCTGCAAAGGCCCCTGGAGGTTGCGACAAGCAAAGGTCTCCTTAGTAAGATGAGGGGACGAACTGCAAGACTCCGCATCTCCATGTACGCGGACGATGCGGCAATTTTCATCAAGCCAACAGAAAAGGATGCACACAACATCAAAAGCCTATTAAAGCAATTCAGAGAGGTGACGGGCCTAACCACGAATCTGCAAAAGACGAGCGTCACACACTACTACAGAATAGATTTTCGGAGGCGGTCAAAAACCATTTTCGGAGGCGGTTTTTGCGTCCGCATCTAAGATGTGGCTTCTGTTAATAAGACATTTTCGGAGGCGGTTATGTATTCGCCTCTGTTAATGGGAGAAAAAAAATAAAAAACCAAAACCCTAGATAAGCCCAGATCTGGGCCCGTCGAGACCATCCAGGGCGCCAACGACGGATCCATGGCTGCCGTCGCCGTTGCTAGGCGCGCGCCGCTGCTGGCCTCGCCGGAGTCACTGCGACTCGCCACCGCAGCTACGCGTCGCCGCCGCCACCGCGAGTCGCCGTCGCCGCTGCGCCTCGCTGCGGCTTGCCGCCGCGCTTTGCCTCGCTGCCACGCCACGCGAGGAAAAGTGGCTTGGCCGCCACGGCACACGCCTCGCCGCCGCACCTTGCCGGCATCTCGTCGCCGCGTCACGCACCTCGCCGCTGCGTCACGCGCTTCGCAGCCGCACCTCGTCACGCGCCTCGCAGGCGCACCTTGTCATCGCGTCACACACCTCACCGCCGTTGCGCCTTGCCGCCATGCCACACACCTCGCCGCTGTTTGTGCCCTGTCGGTGGAAGAGAGGCGAGAGGGAACTGGTGGAGGAGCTTGCGGAGAGGAGGAGGTGAGGGCGGCCTGGAGAGAGGCGCTGAGGGAGGAGAGACGGTGGAGATAGGGCCGGCGGCTAGGTGACTCTTCTAAACCATTACATGACGGAGAAGTCCATTCTCGTCATGATAGGGAGGAAAGATAAAACTTAGGGTTAAGGTTGGTGGTAGTGTTTATATATAGGACGAAGGGTTATCGGGCCGAGTTGGGTCCATTTGGGCCTCAATCTTTTTGAAGGCGGGCTTTATAAGCGTCCTCCTCCGAAAATCGATTAACGGAGGCGCACAACTTAAAACAACCGCCTCTGAAAATAGATTATTTTCTGAGGCGGCTGTTTTAAAATGTCCGCCTCCGAAAATCGATTTTCGGAAGCGATCAGATGCAAACGTCTCCGAAAATAAAAAGTGTCCGTCTCCGTTAATACATGGGATTAACGGAGGCAGACAGATTTTGTATCCGCCTCTGAAAATTAAAATACAGTGTCTTCTAAAATCCTATTTATAGTAGTGACACCAATTAATTGCAGCGGTGTCAACCTTGATAGCATCCTGCGTACACTGCCGGTCAAAAAGGCAACCTTCCCGGTAAAATACCTGGGCTTACCGTTGCACGTTAAATGACTAAAGAGAATTCACTTTCAGCCACTCGTCGATAAGGCTGCTACAAAAATGTCCACCTGGCATGGAAAGCACCTTACCCAGGCAGGTCGAGTCTGCCTAGCCAAAACTATTCTCTCCGCTCAACCAGTATACTTCCTCACAGTGCTCCGGCCAACTAAGGAAGTGATGCATGATCTAGACAAGATCAGGAAAAGTTTCATCTGGGCTGTAAACGGAATTATCATAGGGGGAAAATGCAAGGTCAATTGGACACGGCGGCCTAGGCATTTTGTGCCTAGAACGATTTGCGCGCGCTCTCCGCCTGCGCTGGCTATGGCACGAATGGGTCTCCCCGAATAAAACATGGATTGGGACGAAGCCCCCTTGCGACAACCAGGATCAACAACTCTATGCAGCTTGCACGACGATCCGCATTGGAAATGGCAAATAAGCAAGTTTCTGGAATGCAGGCTGGATAAATGGACGACGACCCAGAGACATAGTGCCGGCTCTCTACAACATCTCCACAATAAAAAACAGGAAGGTGGCGGACGCGCTTGACAATCATAATTGGGCACGCGACTTAAACTTCCGGAGCGGACTCACAATGGACCTATTTACAGACTGTGCAACATTATGGAGCGCCATACGACAGGTGCAAAGAGACGCTGAGCAGGAGGATAGCATAGCGTGGAAGTTAATAGCAAGCGGTCAATATACGGCTTCATCAGCATACAAAGCGCAACACATCGGCTGCACCAAAGAGCCAGATTTGCGGGTCATTTGGGAAACACGGGCGCCGCCAAAATGTAAGCAATTCACGTGGCTCATTCTTCAAAACAGAGTGTGGACATTGGACCATCTAGCAGCGCGTGGGTTGGATCACGGTCCGTCCTGTCCCCTTTGCCGTCAAGTAATGGAAACCGCACGACACCTAGTAGCGGACTGTCGCTACACACAGCAGATTGGGGGTTGGTGAGCTCTTGGTTAAATCAGCCACTACTTCAACCACAACACTGGCGACCCACGGACACGACGAGGGAATGGTGGAAAGCCCTGACCACAACTGAGGATCTGCCGCGGAAAGCCTCGCGCTCCCTGACATGGGAAATCTGGAAGGAAAGGAATGGGAGAACTTTCCAGCAGCAAGAGCATTCCACGGTAGCGCTATTGGCAACAATTAGAGAGGAGGCTGCCGCCTGGAGTAAGGCAGGGGCCAAGGATCTGGCGTCTTTAGTGTCGGGAGAATAGGCCCTTTCTATTTTCTTAACCCGGTCTATCAGGTCCTGTACACTCCTTCCATATCAATGAAATAGGCACAACTTGTGCCCGTTCGTTAAAAAAAAAAGAGAATAAATTCTTAGATTCAATCCAAGGCGACATATTTTCTGATAAAAATCCTGAACATTCTGGTTGATCAAAGTAATGCAATTCATCCATTCACAAATCTTGGTGTATTCTTTTTTTATTACAAGTATATTATGTATTTTATATCTAGCAAGACAATGCAAGCTAGTGTGAAAATTAAAACGACAAATATATTAATTTTCTAAATAGCAATAGGCTAACAACTATTGATACGCCTCCTGTGATCCATAAAGTTCCATATTTCACTACTACACATTCAACTTTCCCAAACGACCCCTTCACAGCCGGTTTTGAGACAACCGGCTGTGAAGGAGCAACACAGCCGGTTCCAAAGGTGATGCCCGCATTGGGTTTGAGAACCAGCTACGAAAGGGTCATCACAGCCGGTTCCAAAGTTGGTGTGCCCAACCGGCTGTGATGGGCGCCGCAACACAGCCGGTTGGTGTGCCAACCGGCTGTGATGGGTGCCTCAACACAGCCGGTTGGTGTGCCCAACCGGCTGTGTTGGAGCTTCTTCACAGCCGGTTGGGACCCGGCTGTGTTGAGCCAAGCAACACAGCCGCTAGAAATCAATCGCCTTGCAAAACCGGCTGCGAAGGGGGGTTCCCAACCGGCTGTGATGGAGTAGGTGTAGTAGTGTTTACCTTGGAGAGCTCGTTTCATCACAGGCTCTAATTATTTTCCGATTTCCTATGTCCCAAACTTTCTCCAAGATTTTTTTTTCTGAGATTTTTAGAAGCGCTTAAATATTCTCTCATTTAAGTTTAGTAACTGATGCAGCCAGATGGGTTAACGCTTATAACTACCCTGGCCCCTGGGTGTGTCTGCAGCCTGCAGGCCAGCGGAGGTGGATTCCCTTGAGTTCAATGTCTTCCTATTAGAAATGTTATCGATTATCCTGATTGTGCCACTTTGGCGACTGCTTCTTCTCTGGCGCCGTTGATAAGGTGAACGGCGGCGGCGGCGGGATTCACTACTTGTGTAACTTTGGCGAAGGCTTCCGGCAGCGGTGATGTTTAGGTGAAATAAAATGATAAAATCACGTTGTTTGTTTAATGTTGGCGAAAACTTCTTCATCCGTGGTGGTCCGATTATGTGATCTGTCCACACACACACGCGCGCACACACACACACAATCAAAATATAGTAACTTTGGGAAGATTCAAGTAAAAGATTTTGTCAATCTAAAAATGAAAAAGGTTTAATAAAATCTCGAGACCTTGTCATTAATATCTCTATATCATTTGGCGTGATTATGGATACCTATTAGGTGCAGGGGATGAAGTGATTTTTTTTTTTTGCGGAAGCTGAAGAGATGTCTTGTCATTGGTGAATGATGACATGATCTATATTCATATACTGAAATCCTACTGAGCATTTTCTTTTATTATTTTTGTTTTTTATATTCACCAAAATTTAGGAAAACATTCTAAAGACATTTATGAGAAAATGAATTCCCTAGATGTAACTAAAGCTCGTAAACAAGGTTTAAGATTTCAAGTAATATATTTGATAAATCTAAAAAAAAAATAATACAATCTAATAAAAATTAATCCATATAGTATCTTCGTCCCTGTGATGAGGATGTAGATATTTCTTGTCATTTATGACATGATCTATATACAAATTTTATAAAGCTCTTTTTTAAATATTTATCCATGAGATTTAATCTATTTTTTTTGTGGGATTCCTTGTGCCCCATAATTGCGTTGGAATTTTCTAAATAATATCAGAAGGTATCTGATGAGTATGTTTTCTCCTCATTCAAATCTAAAAAACACCGCCACATCATCCCTAAACCAATTTGACCTTTTGTTTTGGTACCAAAGCTACTTGTAATGGTCATCACTAGTTATTTTAAGACTAACAATGAATTACTTACAATATTTCCATGCATGGTCAGCAACTAAGGATCAACATCCTTGCTGTCCTGCACAACAGACAAGCAGCAAAAATGATAACAATATAATAAAAATCAATGTGACCGTAAAATGCGCCCAAAGCAGGGTACTCTGACAAGTGACACAACACTTTGACTGTTCTATCTGCTTAAAGTTCAAACCGCAACAAATTCTAATATGCAGTCTGCTACATCTTAATATCTGAAATCAAGACGATAGTTGATAGGTGCTGCTATATATTCCTGATTATTTGTCTAGTTATTTCTAGCTGTAGCTTGTATGTAGAAAAGGCCTCAGGCTTTAATTGTTCAATGATCCCAGTGTGTTGTGAAACAACTAAAGCAGGCAAGCTATTGCATAGATAACATTCTGAAAACCAGAGTGATAAAATATATGAAATGTGTGGGAAGTAACAAAAGAATTACTCAATATTCCACACGATAAGAAAGCAAAAAAAGAAAAAAAAAATCAATGCAACAAAGCATCAGAGCACTTTGCCTACATATGAGTTCTGAAGTATCAGAATAAAGAAGCAGGTTGGTTGACAAGAACGGTTTTATTGTTCTGGATGATTAAAACTGCAACGAAGTTTAAGTGTTTAACACACAACAGTCTGCTGCATCTCATGATGTCTTGTACGAAAAACTAAGGTACTGCTACTTCTGAGTTCTGACTATGTCAGGATGTCTACTTGTTTTTCTCTAAGCAAGTCCTCACGCCAGCACGCTAATACTGTCCCATCATAAAACTCATACTATGGATCATTTCCATTCCGATGATCACCAGATTTCACATTGTCAAACATCGGCACTTGATCCATCGCCTGAGCTAGGCAGTGCTGCTTTGAGTGCTGCACAAGAAAAAACAAAAGTTTCAAAGAACATCAGCAGGTCGAGAAATCAATCTCCCCTGTTGAGCATATATTTCTAACCAAGCACAAGGAAACCAACAATTTGCGTAAAGTGCTAAAAGAGAACAGGCAAACACTGATGCTTCTATCGCAAAAAAAAAACCAACCACCTATTATCGGCATAGCTCCACCAGTTAACGACTACCCTTGATTATTAAAAATATGGATTCAGAAATGATCACCGATGCTTCTATGTTCATTAGTGACATAAAATAGCATAAGAGTGCAAAAGTGTAGAGTCCATTCCATAACATAAGAGTGCCAGGGTTCAAAATATGTCCATAACATATGTGCAATATAATATAAATAAATTCCTATCAAATATCAAGCCAATTCCATCAGCTACAATAAAAAAACAAATATTGCTCAATAAGGGGGGCCAAGTGGCGGTTACCTGGAGTGTAGAAGCTGACGTAGGGCACGATGTCATAGAAGCGATTGCTCATAACCCTGGTGCCCTTCCTGGCCACACCTGCGACTTCGGCGAAGGAGATCACATCAGGTGAGCTCCTGAGGGCACAAGGAGGCAGGTGCTCGCTGAGACTAATAACGACTTCCTCATTATCATCCTACTCCTTCAGGATGATCAGCATCCACTGCCTAGAGTCTGAGGTTATGGCCGAAGAAGTCCACGTCAGCAAACCCCAGCCCACCTTCCTCCATAGTCATGAGCAACAAGGGCCGGCCATCAGGCCTTTGTGGTATGGCAACCTGAGAGATGATCCTCGTCGCTAGATCGCACTTGAGTACATATACATGTTCCATCACGAAGCATGAAATACCTCACCAGAGAACCCCACGAGCGCTCATGGAGAATGTCGTCGGGGACCTGAGCCAAGGACATGTCGACGACATTCTACATGCGTGGGTGTTGGATGAGTAGAGACATGGGCGAACATCACATAGGCATCTATGATCAGCAACTAAGCATCAGTCTTCTACATGATAAGAAAGAAAAAAATAAAAAAAATCAATGCAACAAAGCATTATATTAGAGCACTTTGCCTACATATATGAGTTCTGAAGTATCAGGATAATCAGTGGTAGGTTGAAAAGAACACTTTTATTGTTTTAGATGATTAAAACTGCAGCAATGTTTAACACACAACAGTCTGCTTCATCTCATGAGCTGAAACCAAGATGATAGTTGATGTCTTGTACCGGAAAACTTAGGTACTGCTACTTCTGACTCATACCATGTCATGATGTCTACTTGTTTTTCTCTAAGCAAGTCCTCAGGCCAGCACACTAATAGTCTCCCCACCATAAAACTCATACTATGTATCATTTCCATTCTGATGACCAGATTTTACATTGATAGGGAAATACTTTGCTGTGTGTGTCAAACATCTGCACTTGATCCCTCGCCTGAGCTGGGCAGTGCCGCTTTGAGTGCTGCACAGAAAAAAAAAGAAGTTACAAAGAATATCAGCAGGTCAGGAAATCGATCTCCCTTGTTGAGCATATATTTCTAACCAAGCACAAGGAAACCAACAATTTGCGCTAAAGTGCTAAAACAGAACCGGCAAACAACAATATCACCTATTATCGACATCTAGCTCCAACAGGCAACAGTTAATGACTACACTTGATTATATTAAAAATATGGATTCAGAAAACATCACTGATGCTTCTATGTTCCTTAATGACATATACTAGCATAAGAGAGTGCAAAAGTGTGGAGCCCATTCCATATCATAAGATAAGAGTGCTAGCGTTCAAAGTATGTCCATGACATATCCAATATAATATGAATAAATTCCAAGCAAATATCGAGCCAATTTCATCAGCTACAACAATAAAAGGCAAATATTGCTCAAATCTGTACAAGGCTAATAAGAAAAAAAAAAGCAGGGGGCAAGTGGTGGTACCTGGAGTGTAGAAGCTCACGTAGGGCACGATGTCATAGAAACGATTGCTCATAATCCTATTGCCCTTCCTGGTCTTGAGATCAAAAGTGTAGAGTCCATCACTCGTGCTGAGGAAGATGACACCCGCGACTTCGGCGAAGGCGACTGCATCAGGTGAGCTCCTGAGGGCACGAGGAGGCAGGTGCTCGCTGAGGCTAATGACTGTCCTCAGTATCCATCCTACTCCTTCAGGATGATCATCCTCCATTGCCCAGAGCCTGAGGTCATGCCCAAAGAAGTCCACATCAGCAAACCCCAGCCCACCATCCTCCATAGTCATGAGCAACAAGGACCGGCCATCAGGCCTTTGTGGTACCGCAATCTGAGAGATGATACTCGTCGCCAAATCGTACTTGAGAACATATGTTTCATCATGGAGCATGAAATAGAGTGCGTTCCTCGCTAGAGCACCGCGCGAGCTCTCATGGAGAATATCATTGGGGAGATCAGCCAAGGACGTCACGCTCCACGCGTGGGTATTGGATGAGTAGACGTAGGAGAACATCGCATAGGCCTCCATGCTGATGAAGACGACGGTGAAGGGTCCAGGGTGGCAGTCAATGTTGTCGCAGGCGGTGGTAGCGCTGCCGCAGAGTACGGCGGCATTCCAGTACAGCACATGCCGGCGCCGAGGAAGAAGGGGAAGCAGCTGGAGCTTGCCGGTCGTGGGGTTCCAAACAACGAGGACATCGGCATCCTTGCTCTTGCCTGGGAGCAAGCCGGTGATCTGAGTGAGGAGGACGTGGCCATGGCGGGCATCGTGGGCACGATAGCGGTCATGGTCGGCAAGCGCCGGGCGGAAGCTGCTGTAGCCGCCACCGATGGTGGTGGGGATGAAGCGGGCGATGCCGGCGTTGTCGATGAGGTTAGCGAGGAACCCCAACATGGGTGGCTCTCGGCTGTTGTGCTGGCGGTATCGGCGGCGGAAATCACGACCAGCGATGAGGCGGGCAAAGCGCTTGCAGGCGAGGGCTGCCCTGAGGAGCCGTGCAGGGTCGTCTGGCGGGAGGAGGACGAAGATGTCCTCGAGGATCTCATCAGGCAGTTGTGGCGACGAGCGTAGTGGTGGCGCCATGGGTATTGGCGGCGCCGCCATGGGGAGGAGGATGGGGGAGGTGGAATAATCCACTCCTCCGGTGGCACCGACACCAAGACTAAGGAAGCCAGGGGGAAGCTGGAATGGTTGGTTCACGCCTTCAAAGCTGAAATCATCCTCCATTTCTGAGGGTGGTGAGGTCCTTAAGGCAGTGGGAGTACAGCTTCAAGATTGATTTGAATCTCCTGTCATCAAGTACCAAAAAAAAAGGAAGAGAGAATATCATGTCAAAGAAAAAAATTGTGCTATGACATATAAGAAATTCATAGAATTTATGCTAAAAAAAAGAAATAAGGCTGTGTTCGGATGTTTTTCCTAGCTTGTTTGCCTCGCCTCACTCGGCAAGGCTTGCCTTGCCACCGCAAGCGGTTTTGGCACACCGGGCTTGGCATGGAAAAATCTTGAAAGCGCAAACCCCAATACAATTAGTTATCAGTCTATCCAAACAAAAAGTATATAGTGCATATCCTTACCCGGCCAGGCAACACAGGACCTAAGCCATCCTCCAATGGACTGACTCTAAGCTACTCCAGTTCATAAATATTCTATTCGATGAACAATGCACACTAGCTCTAAGCTAAGAGATCAGCTCTTGGCCCAAATCTTCTCACAGACATGCTTTCCAAGCCCCTGTTGGCACTGTGTTGAGGTCTTAAGAGCTACCTGGTTGACTCTTTCCATTGGACAAGGTCCAAAAAAGGTACTAAACGTGCCCTATGTTGAATTTCTGCATCTGGTGTGAATTTTTTGTGGCTGTTTTCCCGTCACGGATGATGTTAGGAATATACGTTAGGGTAAATATTTGAGCCTAACAACGAAGAGGGAGACCCTATACATCAGGCTGGTGGTACATCGATGGATGGGTGGGGACGGCGGCGGCGGCGGGGCCAGTGAATGTGTGGAGGTATCAAGTGCTGGCAGATCCATCATTAGGTAAGACGAAGAGGATGATGAAATGAGGAAGGATGGTATTACCTGAGAAATTCCGAAGGGGAAGGTAGGTGGGCGTCGACGAGGAATGAGATGGGTGACGGTAGGGCACACCGATGTTGATAGCAGATGACATATGGGGGCGATGATGGGCCGTACTAGCACCGGGCACGACAACGGCAAGGCGGCGCACAGCAAGGGAAGGTGCCAGGCAGATTGCGGCGGCGGATGGGAATGGGGGAGGGTGCCAGGGGGGTTGCGGCGGCGGATGGGAATGAGGGAGGGACCTTTAGGGTTAGCTTTCTTATTATATACAAAGATAATCTTAGTATGTGACGTCAATTCATATCGAAGAATCTAAAATTTGATAGTTTTTAAAGCTTTCTAAATATTTCATTGAATAACAAGGAAATAGATAAAAACTTTGAATAAAGTAGTAGGAAGCACAATATTGATCAACTTCCCTGCATTCTAGTTCGACAAATGAACACAATTCATCCATACTTTGCTCACGACATATTTTGTTTCGCAAAATGCACTTTATGCGTTTTTTCCAAAAAAAAAAGGAACTTGGTTATTGCAAGGCTAGACAAACCGAGCATTTTTTGGCAAATTAACCATAACTATATGAATTTTCCATATAACAACAGGCCAATCCCTGATTTGTACTCAGCCAAATTTTCTATAGTGGTGATGTACTTATATGCTTTTCAATTAATGATGTTTCTATTTTGTTTTCTTTTCTGCTCTGTTGGACCGAATGTTGTTCTGTGTGGTAGATTAGGTCTAGTTTCATTTCTGGAATGTTAGGTCTAGTTGCATTTCTGGAATGTGTTAAACATTCCGGTTGCCATAGTAATTTTTTGTTGAGCTTCTCATGGTGATTTCATCTAGGGCTTGTCCATTTGTTTGATCGCACATGTTTGGTACCTTTGCTGGGTACCATGTGGAGTTAACTAATCATTTTCAGGTCGAATTTGTTTAATTTTCAGGTAAAAAAAAAAGAAAAAATGGGGTTGTGCCCGATCCGAGCTAGCATCAGGTCAATATTTTTGGCCTGGGCTCGACCTCGACATGTGGGCAGCTTAGGGGATTTTTCATGTATATTTTCAGGTTTTGGGTTAAAAAATGGTCTCGTGCCCTACCCATGTTTTACGATGGGTCAAAATGTTTGGCCCATGCCTGCCCACTGCATTGATCGGGTCGGATATTTTCCGAGGTTCGGGTTGGCCGGCCCATGGTAAGATCTAGTACCCCGTTGCCTAGCTTCAACACCATGTATGCACAAAGAGCTGAGAAAATACACTTTACATGTCACGGTTTCATCAAAGTTTGTTTGAAGTCAACAACAACTGTCTAAAGAACTTGACACACATAATCAGCCTAGATGTTGCATCACCTTCTTTTGGGCTGTTGAGCCATGTTTCGTGTCAAAGGCCATTCAGGGTTTTTTTTTTACCGCTGGGAACCGGTCCGGTTCCTGCGAGTCCCGCTCAAACCGCCCCAGACCAGTAGCGGTTTGGAGCGGTTTGAAACCGGGCAAATTCAAAATTTTCAAATTTAAATTAAAAAAATAGAAAAATATGGTAAAAATCTCTAAAAATACTTCGTTGTGTGTAATCTAGTGGCATAATTTTTTTCAAATATTTGCTCATTTGTATTTTTTCGGCAAATACAAGCTAAATCAAAAAAGAAAAAAAAAATGTTTGTCTCATTAAGACCTGTTTAGGCCCAACGCTATCCAGGAAAACCGTTCGGCTTACCTTCCAAACCGACCGGTTTAGCTCTCGGAACCGAATGAACTAGCAATTTGAATTTGGAATTTGTTCGGTGTCTACCGCCTTACCGCTCAAACCGACCGGCTAACCGGCCAAACCGACCGGCTAACCGTTTCAAACCGATTACACTAGCAATTTGAATTTGTCCGGTTTCTACCGGTTCCAAGGTTACCGGACGGCTAACCACTACCGATGGCCGGCGGTTTCACCTACTGGTTCGAAAAAAAACCCTGAGGCCATTAGAGATGCCTGCGTGCGTTAGTGACCTAATCATGTAGGATTGTAATTCTTCATCCTAGTTAATAAAGCACCCTCCCCCCCCCTCTCTCTCTCTCTAACGCAACAAAGAAGAGAAGCATTTTAAAACCAAAAGGTAAATAAAAAAATCAAAGAAAATAATTTGGATGGAAACTTTTTTGAGCGTAATTTGGATGGAAACTCGTGCAGGAGAACTCACGCAACAAAATCTAGGAGAAGAGGGGGAAAAATAGAAAAAAGTGTTGTTCGGCCACTGCACGTAGCTAGCTGGACTAGCTGCCTTGCAGTCCAATTTCATGTGTACCTCAGTTTCAGCAGTTTCAGTAGCCTACCATCAACAGATTATCAGATCCAAGAACATGGTAGAAAAAGATGCAAAATAATTCCTAAACTTGTAAGAAATTTGCTATTAACAGAAGCTACTAGGTCCCACACATATCAATTTTGTAAGATGCATCTCCATCCATGCATGCACAGAAAAGTTTTGCAAATTTTGTTACAGCAAAAAGGTAAAGAGCAGATTTTATTTACCCCTAAGTTTCCTAGCTAGTTGCTCGATGGAACTAATCTTTGCTGTGGGTTAGATATGCAGAGGCACGAGGGAGGCGTGAGGGACTCGCTGGCATGAAGGGAAGGAAGCGAGGGGTGGCGCATCGGCGTTGGAATGAAGGATGGGATGGGTAACACACTAACACAGTGTGGAAGAAAGGGGAGGGAGACTAGAGGCATATCAGCTAGGTGAGCTTGATCTGAGATATTTTGCGTGCAGATCTCGTATCACTGCCGGGTTGCACTACAACGCCGGCAATGCAACTATTATTGCTGTCTGATTGCAATATAACTCAGCAACAACACTATTGTTATCACCGTTGGGTCTTGTAAAAACTTGATATTTATCTCTACGGGTTGCCTTTGACACCTCATTTTTTAACCTTCAGTGATAACAACCATTTCAAAAGAAAAAAAAAAGTGTTTTTGTACTAGTGAAATTTAAGAGACCTACATGTACTCCTAAAATTAATGAAAACAAGGATACAATTAAGCACGTTACAAACTTGGAACGACCAACCAGATCTCAAAAAAAAAACTTGGAACCAACCATAAAGTGTTTCACTTGAGCTTTATTTGATAACAGGGATCAAGGATCAATTCTCAGGGAAGGACATATCCAAAAGGCCATTCAGTTTTTGTTTTAAGAAAAAAAAAAAGGTCGTGCAGAATCTGTGAGTAGCTTATTTATATATATAGTTACATCTTCAGGTCGTACAGATATTATCTATTATAGCATATATTCGATTAATTGTCTAGTTCTTTTCAGCCTCGCCATACTTCTGTGTGGCTGCCACCATCTCTATCAGATCCACCTTCACAAGCACAGTTTTGATTTCAGATGATCCATATGCTTCATCAAGATATCCGAGGGCGGTGGTGTCATCCCACATCATATCCATATGGATCTCAGAATCAACCTTGATCATCTCATGATCGATATGGTTGAAAATGTAATCCATGTCCATGTAGTCATCCCAAGTGTAGACTGCTGCTTGAAAGCAAGATTGCTCCTTTGTGTCAAACAGTTCATTACACATGTCAACTGAAATGTCGTCAGAGATACGAGCTACAAGTTCTTCAGAAGCCTGAGTCTCGCCGTAATCCTGATCATGTATGCTGAGTATTCCTTTGGAATCCATTAGCTGTGCTGAGCCTGCTCCGGGAGTCGTAGGTGAAGACAGTGACAATGTAGGCTGAGCAAGAGGTGCAACAATGTTCTTGCTTGGGACAATTCCAAGACCTTTGATATAATTTTGTAGAAGGGTACCTGACTTATTGGGGCCCTGCTTTGAGCTAGTACGGCTACGCCTTCGCGCAAACTGCCTCCTCTTTGTTGCATTCCAATGATTTTTTATTGAGTTCTCTGTTCTGCCAGGTAGGAGCTTAGCTATCTCAGCCCATTTGTTGCCCACTTCCTTGTGGGCTTTTATCAGAATCATATCTTCCTCATCTCTCCAAGTGTCTTTCTGCATAAAAAGGAGGTTCGTTAATCCATGAAAGAATTATATTACATCACTAATATAATATAATCATTTTTTTTAATACTAGTATCAAAAGATACCTATAAAATTGTTTAAAACGAAATAGCATGTCTCTTTTACATCATATTTCAATTGTGATTAACTAACTCCAATAGATTTTAAAGGGGAAATTTGTGACTATCTCACCATTCAAAAGCTACCGAACAATTCTCTCTTAGTTTTTTTTGGGGGATTTCTCATTGTTGTGAATATCTTCCATTAAATTTCTTAACTTCTTATATACATGTGCTTCGCCATGCCAAGCTAAAAACAGTTTTCCTTCAGCAATTACTGATGGACAAAGCATACAAATAACAGATGTTCCGAAACTACGGAATAATTTGAATTGTTTAAAGGTTAAATACATACTAAGAGAGTTAGTTGCCGATCTAATACCGTACTGTACAAACAAAATATAGTAACATTGCGCTCTCCAACAAAAAGAAAACACCTCTCTGATGTCCATATCTCTCTCGGCAGAGGCACTCAATTCATCTAATACACGACCAACAAATTACTAAGGTTAACAGATTGCAACTCGTAGCAATTAGTAATGTTGACATAAAAAAAAATTCATAGAGACCAGATGAGGTAAAATAAAGGCAAAATAGTCATTTTCGTCCCTGAACTCTGTACGAAAGTTCATTTCCGTCCCTCAACTTTCAAAATAGCCAATCTAGCCCTCCAATTTTCAATTGTGGTTCGATTTCGTCCCCGATCATACATGACAGTCCAAGCGGGCATGCCACCTCAGAGCCAAGTCATCTGGCGGACAAGGAGAAGAGCAACGTGTGGCATGGTTGAGGGAGGAAGCGCTTCCGACGCTCAAGCTTCGGATTCTGTTTCACAGACACCAGATGACTTGGTGCTAAGGTAACATACCCACTTGGACTGCCAGGTATGCTGGGGGATGGAATCGAGCCACAATTGAAAGTTAGAGGACTAGATTGGCTGTTTTGAAAGTTGAGGGACGAAAATAAGCTTTCGTGCAAAGTTCAGAGACGAAAATGGCTATTTTGGCTAAAATAAATAAATTTTGTCAAGCACTGCAATATGGGAAATACTATTACAAGTATATATATAACAGATGAGTTTTACAGTTCTATTTCGCTGCATTGAGAAGGAACAGAACAGTGTTCGTCATGTCCCATCAACATCGAACCGAGGCATGTGCTCAAAATGTAAAACGTTCTACTACTGAAGGAAGAGGTGTACCTTGATGTTGGGCCTCAAATGGTTGTGCCATCTTTCTCTGCATTGCTTTCCCACTCTTCCTGGTAGCATTTTTGCTATGTATGACCACTTCCTCAGTCCGAATTGTTCCACCAATTTTACCAGCTTCCTGTTAATGGGAGAGAACAAATAGAATGACTTATTTGACACCTTTATTAATTTTAGAGGATTTTTTGTTAAAGAATAAGTATTGATAGATTTACCTGTCCTCTTCTGGTGTCCACTGCCCTTTCACAAAATTAGCTTTCTTTGATGAATCACTATCGCTATAGGTGTTCTTTCTCGGCACAAATCTGCCATTCATCTCATAAGCCTTATATGATCCAAGGCCACTTCCAATGAGATGAGAAGCCTCAACTTTGGGAGTCTGCAGATGCATCTGAGATTCAACTCTATGACTGATTGACGAAGCATGGACGAAGATGGGCTTCTCTATTTCTCTTTCTTGAAAGCACTGAAGGTCGGTGAAGGTTGCAGATGGTAGCATAGAACCAGCAGATGTGTAGTCCCCAACAGCTTCCAATGGATGACCAACAGGATGGAGTTCAAAGTTCCCATTCTGCTGCATGTAGGAATCAAATGGCAAGCAATTACAAATCCCGGTGAGAGCATGACTGCAACTGAAATCCATGGGGGATTTTCAGTCGGAGAGTGTCGGCGATTTATGCTAACTAGGTTCTCGAGGGGATGCCCCAAGAGAAGGGTTTAGGGAGAAGTCGTCGAGAATCTAGAACCGAAGGTGACAAGAGACAATTTTAGACAGGTTCGGGCCGCAATATGCGTAATACCCTACGTCCTGTATGGTGTATCTTGTATAGATGAGATGTTGCAATGCCTGACGGTGTTGCTCCATACAATGCCTGACGGCGTTGTTCGATGGTCTAATCTAGGGACCCCTGCCCTCCTTTATATATCCCAGGGGGCAAGGTTTACATGGTAAGTCTCCTAGTCGGTTACAATTGAGGAGTCCTAGTAGGACAAGGTGTCCTAGTAGGAGTCTAGTTTGATTAGGGAACCTGGGGTTTCTATACCCAACAAGCCCCGAGCGCTTCATTGCCTGAAGTACAACCCTGCTGTGAGTCTTGGAGTATTACCGAGTTATTTTGAAGTCATCCGAGTTCTCTCAGCTTGGTTGTATGAGAACTTTGAGGTGCTCAAAAACTTCTTGGAGAATCTCATTGGTGCGCATCGTAAAGGTGCGTCCAATTGGGCAGCCCCCGAGCCTTGTTTTGCTTTGAAGAAGGAATTCGAGGGTCTTCAATGAATATTTCCCGAAGAGCTGCAATTTCCGAAGAATCCGAGTTCTTTTGAACCCTAGCGTTGCCTCCGAGATTCGGTATTAACTGAAAAATTCCGAAGAATCTTTGATGACGTACCCGCAGCCCCCGAGCCTTGATCCAATTTAATAAATCGGATTAAGGATATGGACTCCAGGATTTGTAGAAGATCTGATGTAACTCCGATGGAGCGAAGATGTCCGAGTACTTTGCTGAAAAGTATTCGGCGAGCATCATGGTCCGAGTTCTTTGTTGAAAAAAGAACCCAGCTGGCGTGGTGGTCCGAGTTCTTTATTGAAAAAGAACTCAACTGGCGTAGTGGTCCGAGTTCTTTGTTGAAAAAAGAACCCGGCTTACATCAGCCCGCGAGCACGAAAGTGCACGGAACTGCGATGGTGTACCGAAGCTTGGTCTTGCTTTTGTCAATGTGTGCAAGAGACAATGAATCCTGTAGGCTGTAGCCTTCTGGTAAAAACAGCAGTGTTGGTCGCTGGATACCTCTGCATGCATGCATCGGTCGAATCTTGTTGTTATTGATGTCATCCTTCCTTGATCTGACACAGCTACAGACGTACACCGATATGAACTTGACCAGGACTCCAAATCAATATCTGACCCCATCAGATCCAATAGCGGAATCGCTGATGCAGAACTAGGCCCACGATTGGGCAACCCCCGATCCTTGGCAATTGATCCGAGGTTCTTCAATATTTGCGGAAATCATCATCCGAGTAATACGAAGCTTGTATGAAATCCATAATACCAAGCTTGCCGCTGGAGCGGACTTTTAGATGCGACTTGAAAGCCGAAGTCGACTTTGTGCCGATGGAGCAGACTTTAGATACGACTGAGAAGGAGCAGGAGTTCTTTGTTGAAAAAAGAACCCTGCGGCCGTCAGCCCCCGAGCTCGAAAGCTCGCGGAACTGTGATGGCGTGCTGATGAGCCTGAAAAATTATCGCCGAAGCTTGATCTGCAAAAATATTATGTAGCACATATCGAAGAATATTCAAGAACTGAAATTATTCAGTGCAGTCGACGAATCGAAAAAAAATAAAAGCGCAAGTTGCATAAAACTTCTCAGATTATGAAAGCAAGTTGGTGTCTGTACAAACAGAAAACACCGAAGAAATCAACGAGAGCGCGAATGACACGAGAAAAAATTGACGAAAGTGCACAAAATGATGTCCAGCTCTCTTTGAGAGGAGACAAAATAGTCGACGAATCGACAAAGTAGAGCTCTCGTTAAGAGAAGACAAAGTAGTCCACGAATCAACAAAGTAGTGCATTGCAATCGGTCAAAACTTCAACTGAGAGTTGTCATGGAGAACGATCCATTGAGGCCTCGAAAGAACCCGGAAAGACTCCCTATAGCCATAGCTATTTTTATCTGTATGAAGAAAAACCCAGAGTTCTCAGGAAAGAACCCTGGTGTGCCATCACAGTGTGGCAGTGACAAAAAGTCGTTTTTGAGACTTCAGTCATGGGAAACAATTCTGTTAAGGCCTCGAAAGAACCCAGAAAGATCCCTATAGCCTTTTGCTATGTTTTGAGTAGTACCTTATATTTAGGTACCCGGGAACAAACCGTAGTGGTCATATGAAAGAACCCAGTAGGACCCGTAGGGGGTGTGACTTTAAGTCAAGAGTAAAAGGTATCCTCAATGTATGAGGAAATCAGGAACAAATCCGCTAAGGCCTCGAAAGAACCCGGATAGACCTGGTATAGTCCCCGTCTGTTTTCTGAGAAAGCAAGTCATCAGGGCCACAAAAGAACCCGGACGAACTATGCGCATTACTGTAGAGAACAGTCCGTTAAGGTCTCGAAAGAACCCGGAAAGACTCAAGGGGGTTTCAAAAGAACACCTCATAGTGAAGTATAGCATGTTCTCGAAAGAACACCTCATGATAAAGTAGAGCGTGTTCTCAAAAGAACACCTCCTGGCGGCTTATAGCTTAGCCCCCGAATAAGGAGCTCGTGGCTTAACAGATGAAAGGAATCGTGGCCTAGCCTCCTAAAGAATTTATGGCATTAGCCTCCAAACGTGGCAGTAGCCTCTGAAAATCGTGGCGTAGCTTGATTCATGGACAATTTGTTGATGAAATCGCGCCGAGTCCGAGTTCTTAGTTGAAAAAGAACTCGGCTGGTCATCGTAGTCCGGGTTCTTGTCGAAAAAAGAACCCTACTGGTTGCCGTAGTCTGGGTTCTTGTTGAAAAAAGAACCATGCTAGTTGCCGTAGTCCGAGTTCTTTGTTGAAAAAAGAACCCTGCACGGACAGGAAAAGAACCCTGCACGGACAGGAAAAGAACCCTGGCGACACTTCCTACGAGTCGCAGGGTTGATCTTGGCCTGGCCTCCTGGATGACGGAGGTCACGGTCCTTACTGAAGTACCCTGGCGGATGCTGGAGATGATCCTCAGGCCGCCAAGTAGTCTTGTACGACGACTATCTGCTTGGTCTTGATACTTGAGGGCAACGAGGCCGGAGTCATCGTTTGTCCGATTCGAACTCGGCTTCTGCCTCCAGGTACTTCTCCGAGTTGGATACGATCCGAGGATCGTGTCGGAGTCGGAGACCCTTGACGATCTGCGCACGGTGGCCCACGCGGGTGGTGGTGGGGACGCCATTGTCTCGCCGTGCAATTCGCGGCGTAGTCTGCGCGGGCGGCGGAGCTGACGCAATCGTCACGTCGCGCAGTTCATGCCGAAGTTTGCCGTCCTGGTTTGCAGTGCAAAGCCAGGAACCGAAGATGAAGGTCGCGCCTTCCTCGAACTTGACGTTGACGGAGGCGCTGAAGGATGCCATCGACTCTTTAATGAATTCTCGGCGAGTAGATCCCACGGACGGCGCCAAAGTGTCAGCGATTTATGCTGACTAGGTTCTCGAGGGGATGCCCCGAGAGAAGGGTTTAGGGAGAAGTCGTCGAGAATCTAGAACCGAAGGTGACAAGAGACAATTTTAGACAGGTTCGGGCCGCAATGTGCGTAATACCCTACGTCCTGTACAGTGTATCTTGTATAGATGAGATGTTGCAATGCCTGACGGCGTTGCTCCATATAATGCCTAACGGCGTTGTTCGATGGTCTAATCTAGGGACCCCTGCACTCCTTTATATATTCCAGGGGGCAAGGTTTACATGGTAAGTCTTCTAGTCGGTTACAATTGAGGAGTCCTAGTAGGACAAGATGTCCTAGTAGGAGTCTAGTTTGATTAGGGAACCTGGGGTTTCTATACCCAACAGATAGAGATAAGAGAGTACGGATGAGGTAATATAATATGTAGTGTCCTAGACAAGACTTGCTTGCTCCCTTCAACACAATAACTTAACGAATCTTAATGGTGGTTAACGGACTTATTTAGTATCACTAACACCAGCGACGACTTGTTGTATTCCATGGAAGAGGAAATAAAGTGGCCTTTAATCTCAAACTTGGCGCATACATACACATCTTAATGCTCTAAAAATATCACTGCACTAGTGGTTTGCATTGGTGCTGTACCACCAACTAATGACGGTCACCATTCAATTAAGGGACGGACGATCTCGAGGATGGGCGGCAAAAGGGGACCACCAGAGAGGGTCAAGGACTTCCCTGAGGTTGACGGAGACGGTGGTGGACAAGGGTGGGGGCGGCGGCCGGCGGTGAGAAGAGAGAGGGAGGCTGAGACGACGAGAGTAGACGAGTCCATATTGGGTTGGCCCACAAAAAGTTTCAGGCTTACGAAAGCCCGTGAAGGCCCAGTTGGTGTGTATAGTAGAATTGGGCTGATTGGGCCATTGCTGCTTACTCGCAGCGAGAGCCCAAAATCTCAAAAATTTGAGTGCTTGGGCCTCCGGCCTCCCCTATGCGAACAACGATCAGGTTTTTCTCCAATTGGCCCGCCCACCTCACGCGCCCACGTGTCAACCGACGTCTGGCCCCACGCTCTGACAGCCCCCACCCTCACCGGCTGCTCTCCTGCACGTGCACCCGGTCCACCAACACCGCAGGCCCCACCATCCCGTGAGCTCGGTCCACCACGGGCGCTTCGTCCTCCTCCGCTTCCGGCTTCCACTCCTTCCCCCGATCCCACTCGCCGCCTCCCCCCGCCGCACCACCCGCGAGCCCATGGCGACCGCGTCGGCCGGGACAACCTCCTCTCCCCCGCCTCAGGCCTCCTCCCACCACGCGCCCGCGCCGACCCGCTCCTCGTCTCGTCGTGTGCAGCTGCTTCAGCGTCGTAACGGCCGCCACCGCGCTCCTCTGCGTCGCCGTCAACGTCCTCCCCGCCGCCCAGGCCTTCCGCGCCGCTTCCGATGTAAGCCTCTCTCCAGGTCCCTCTACAACCACCCGCATCCGCGACGGCTTATCCCATCCTATCTGCGGTGCGTCGTGGTGAAGACGGCCTCATTCTGCTGCTGCTGGGTTCCAGGTATTCGGGGGCATCTTCCGCTGCTACGCCATGGTGGTAGTGCTATTCGTCGGCGAGACCCAGTGGGGGTCCTCATCAAGTTCTGGAAGATCTCACTTCTTCCACCCATGTCTCAGATTTGGATTGTCACATATTGCGAATTGATTGCTCTGTCGTTTTCAGACCTACTCCCTCCGTCCTAAAATAGATGTCATTCTCGCTTCCTAATAAAAACAGCATCTTTGAGCATTAACCAATTATATATAAAATAATATTAATATTTGTAGTACGTCATTAGTACCATTAGATAGATATTTGAATCTAGATTTTTAACAAATTTATTAGAGATATAAATATTACATATATTTTTCTACAAATTGAGTCAAAGTTGAAAAAGTAACACGTGCACACATCCCATAGTGTCATTCTTTTAGGGACGGAGGGACTAATTGGTTGCTATCTGAGTGATTAAATTTAATCAATTTGGGGCCACTTAGTGGACTGCGCCAGTGTAGTGCACAATGTGATCTGACTGATTTTGGTTTGGTTTCCCAAAATCTTGGTCAGGGTTTATAGTCACATCAACGATTTTCACTAATCTCCATTTTATTGTATTACTTAGTAAAAATCAAACCAAAATCAGTCAGATCACATTGTGGAATAGGGTGCTTCTTCGCTCATTACTTTGATATTAAGGTCATAGTAGTGCTGCAATAGGGTCAGCTCTGAACAATTCTAATCTTCATAGTCCATTCATCACTTGTATACTCTCTTATGCAATATATATGCTGTATAAGTGTCAGTTACATACAGTTGTATTCTTCTATCACTGCATTGTCGCCCTCACATGTTCAGGCTTCTCTTGTCTATTTGCTTTGCCTGAAATGTCTCTCCTGTTAACCTAAGGTTTTCCAAAGTACAAGATAATTTCAACCAGAGTGATTACAAATAAAGAACAATGATACTGCAGTAGTACTGTACATACTTCATTAGATGTCTGAGAATATTGGATGAAAAATTTGGCAATCAGTGTCCACACCATGAATTCAGAGTAGTACTCTTGTTATTGGTCTCTTCGCGGTCACAAGACATGCACCAAGAACTTAGTGTCAATTACATGCATCTGCACTATTACTGCTGATATCATGAAAACATTTTAATTTCTGATTCTTGCTGTGGAAGCAGTTCCCAGGGACTTGTAGAAAGAAGCTTGATAGTTATTCTTGCACATGCTGAACTGCACTTTTGGTTTTTGGCAGTGTTGTTGTCATGACGAAGGCATACCCAACTATTGAAAAGAATGATCTAATTTTGCTCCAGCAGATTGCCAACTATATGCTTCTTTCATTCAGAGTTGTCTATGTTATATCTCGGTAAGAGCGAATTTTTTATGTTGATATCTGATAACAGACTGTGTAACTGCCTTATTAACAGTTCTTGAAGTGTGAACACAGCACTGTAAATTGGCTGAACATTAGATCCTGTAGGACATTGATGCTTTTATATTTTTGTTCATCATTAATTTTGGGGAAATTATTACAATAACTAGCCAACCTTATTTGATCAGCTGCATAGCATTGTGAACCAGTTGCATGCCTGTAGTACAGTATGGTCTGAAATATCTTACACAAACACTCCCTCCAAAAATCACGAATATTCATGAACTTGTCCCAACAAGCTGTGTCTATTGTAGCAAATTATGATCTTATCACGTGCGATGAGATAAATGGTTGATATTGCCTTCTTTTATTGCATCCTCCAGATATCTTTAACTAAAAACTTTGAATATGCAGGGGATATTGTGCATTGGTGTGCTAAAACGTTCAAGGCAGCAGAAAGCGACATCACGGGAGCAAGCAGTCAAGGATCTGCAGGTAAGTACTTGGTTGATCCTTTTAGCTGTGACAGTAAGAAATCTTGAGACTGGAGATTTCTGTGTTCTGACCCATGGTCTTCCCGCTTTGTAAGACACCCTTTCTGTGGCTCGTGCCTAAATTTAGCCAGTGTGGCTAAGTTTGATCTTCAGTTACTCCACATTTAATTCATAACTGTGCCATAAGATTCTTTTTTTTTTTTTTTTTTTTTTTTTTTTTTGCTTCCCGTGGACAGTTCAGGAGAATCTATAGCTGAAAACTAATGTCCAAGTGCAGCACATTAGAAATCAGAAACCTTTTCCAGGTTAAAACAGACGATCACCTTTATTCGCAAAGTTTATGCTTCTTAAAGCTAGAATACTAAGTTATAATTATTCCGAGCTCTACGGCATCAAGTAAATGTGTTCACAAGATAGCTGCATCTTTTTCTCCGCAAACAGCAAAAAGGAGGCTAGAGACCATTGTTTTTTTGTTGATCAAAGCCATACAATTGTCTATTAGACAGCATACAGCTAAAATGGTACATGCAATATTTTTGTCGTGCACTCCATCACTACCTGTTGATCATTCCTCAATTCCTAAATGTCTTCATGGTGTTTCAGGAGCTTGAGAGACGGACAAGAAGTTGAGGCACTGTTAATTCCTGAACGGTCTGAGCTGGTCTGAAGATGACCACAATGATGAATGATCTAATATCTCTCTTCCGTTGCAGATAACCCATAACTGTCTTTTCTGAAGATAGCATACAGGTAACAGGCATCGGTCTTTCATCCATAAATCACTGTTTTCTTTGGCTCCTCAGTAACTATGAAACCCTGCTATCTTTTTGAACCTGCTATCTTTTTGAACCAAACTAACAGATTCTGAAATTAATATCTCCATTCTACGTATTGATGTAGCTTTGCAGTTGCATGTGCCTCACATTTTTGGACATTGCACATTATAGTGTTATCACATCAGATTCTATTTTTTTTTAATTGCAGATGTAGAATTATAGATGTTATTAACGGCATGCTTTTAATTGACAGGTTTTTGCAGTATTCCGCTTGGTTTCAGCTGGATTGCGGGTGTCTGGTTTTGAAGCATTGCGTTGATTCATTGCGTCGGAGTTTGTCATTTCAGTTAGACTACGGCATGTGTGATGTAACATGCTGACCTCTTGACATGTGTTTGAGCTGGATAGTTCGCCTGAACTTCGTGTATAGGCTCTTTGCTCTTGAACCATGAATTCAAGTAAACTCTCTTTTCAGAGATGGTTTATAACTCATCCTTTCCAAATGACTATGATTCTTTGCATGTGATCTCTCTGCAACGTTTAAAGCATCATGTGTTCAATGATACCTTCTTTTTTGTTCTTTACTTTTAATTTAGAGTAAATTTCACTGGCGGTCCCTAAACTATTCTCGTCGTGTCATCCAGGTCCATGGTATGACTGAACGGCATTGAGGAATCCTTTCAGGGGATAAATGCATAAAGCCATCAGACGTGGCTTTGATAGTTCATGGACCTGGATGACACGGCGGGAATAGTTTAGGGACCTAAACGCGCGTTTTGATAGTTCATGGACCTGGATGACACGACGGAAATAGTTTAGGGACCTAAACGCGCGTTTTGATAGTTCATGGACCTGGATGACACGACGGGAATAGTTTAGGGACCGCCAGTGAACTTTACTCTTTAATTTAACCATACAAAAGCTACACCACCTTTCTTTTCATATGTTCATAAAAAGAATAAAAAAGCTACGTTATTTTGAAGACATTGTGCACACAAAACATTGATAAAAAACATTGATAAAAGGAGATATTCTTTCACTTCTAACATATTAGTCATTCTAGGTGTCATTTTGAGTGTTTAAATTTATGACATCTTCTATGAATCTAGACATATAGTTGTCTAGATTCATAGCATCTTTAATAAATCTGGAAAAAGCCATGTTGACTAATAATTTAGAGTAGATAGAGTATTAAAGAAGTTAGCCATTTTTTAAGTGATTCCAAATGCAAAGCAAGATTTCATATAGGTGGTGAAATTACGTACTGCAAAAATCTGCAAAAACCTGCAGATGTTATTCTGCTGGAGTCCAAAAAAAAAAAAATCTGCAGCGTATCAGAGGAAATCTTGGAAAAAGATTCCGTTCTTGAAGTTTGTTATGATTCGTGAAATCTTAGCACCGCCGTTATAAAATAATAACAGACTCCCCAAACCGCCTTGCAGACACAAACGCGCCAAGCCGAAAATTTCCTCCCCATTTCATTTCCCAATGGCGCAACGCGGCGGCGAGCTCGCCGCCAAGGGTGCGAAGCCCTCCGGCGACGCCGCCGGCGAGGACCGCCTCAGCGCGCTCCCGGACGACCTCCTCGTCCTCATCCTCCTGCACCTCGACGACACCGCCGAAGCCATCCGGACCAGCTACTTCTCCCGCCGCTGGCGCCGCGTCTGGACCCTCCTCCCGGTGCTCCGCTTCGACCTCCTCCCAGAGGTCAACGGCGTCGCCATCCGCCGGATTCTCGACGCCCCTGAGGAGGCCGCACCGCTCCGCTGGATCTCCGTCACCACCCTAGATGCCGGGCCCGAGTCCGCGGCGGCCTGGCTTCCCGTCGCCGCGCGCCGCCTCTCCGGTGAACTCAACTACTATACCACAAATTGCGCGTCAAGATGAACGACCGCGACGACGAGTACCTTCAGCTGTCCTGCTTCGAGAAGGCCACCACGATTAAGCTCGACATAGGCTTTCTCGGCCTTGCCCTGCCGCCCCATGGAATCTTCGGCCGCCTCACCGAGCTTTTCCTGTGGCGCGTTCGGTTCCGCAGCCCTTCCGATCTCGGCAGCGTAGTCTCCTCGCCTCGGTGCCCGTGCTTGAAGAAGCTTGAGGTCAGCAACTCCCGCGGGCTGCAAGATCTCTCCATCCACTCCGAGTCTCTCGTGCGATTGAAGCTGGAGGTCGTCCGTGGCTTGCGGCACCTCACAATCATGGCACCAATTCTCCAGAAGTTAGGCGTGGTTCGATGCATTCTTGCTCATGATTCGACTGAATCGGTTGCCAACATCTCAGCGCCTCAGCTGGTAGACCTGGACTGGAAAGATTTCTATGATCCTCAATATGTCCATCTAGGAGATTTCGAAGAACTCCAGCAGGTCGCCCCCTTCTATTTTGTTGCGTATGGGCCACCTGACATTAGAGATAAGAACCAGTATTGTCTGAGCCTCTTGCAGCGATTTCAGGCCCTCTACTGTCTTCATCTCACACTCATGTATCGGCAGGTGAGTGCACATCCTTCTGTTGTGGAGTACTGTAGTTGCAAATTGCAATTTGCTACTAGCTAGCAAGATATTGTTTCTGATAAAGCTAGCTCAGAGTTCGAGATGTATTGGATCAAGTATTATGTGCACCTTAGGGCAATTATTATTCAAGAGTTTAACATTAAGAAATTATCCTAGTTACACAATGTATGTAGCTCAGATTGGGATTCAATTTACAGCATTGCAATAGGTGTTCTATTTACATATTTGGGAATTTTCAGAATTGTCCTGATAATGGTGCTTTTCAGAATATGTGGCGGTTCATGAACTCTCAGTGATGGCGAGAAAGGGACAGGAACTCGAGTGTTAAAACTGAATAATTATGATTTTACTTGCGAAGAATGTATTTCTTATTCTCATGTTTTGCAGTTGGGAACTGACATCACAACTAAAGCATGTTTACAGATGTTTAGCACATTTTGTCTCGGTGTACAACAACCAGTTTTGCATAGCAAATATTTGGTCTCAGCCTTTTTGTGTGTGGTAATCAGTAATGTGAAAATCAGATGTCTCTTTTTTTCTTGCCTGCCCGTTACGAATAATCTTTAAATTTCGTGGTAATATCTTATGGATTGACAGGACATGAATGAATTTCAATACTTGATGGGAGACATAACAGTGCTGCCTCAAATTACGTTATTGGAGCTGGTTGTAATGAACGAAGGTCATGCTCATCATGCTTTTGGGGCTACTTCATTCCATCTGCTCAGGATGTGTACTGGTCTAAGATCATTGCATTTGTACGTACATACAGATTTGAACTTGGAGGTAAAGCTCTCTTTATTTAAGTAACCATGAAGTGACAGAAAGCAATACTGCATTTGCATTTATTGGCACAATTTGGCTTGCTCTTTTGATCTGACTTCTGCATTCTAGTTGTTATTTTGACATTACTACCTTTGTGCTGACTAACCCATTCTACAAGTCTGACGAAGTAGCACACTTCTCTTGGTATTAAGTGTTATACTACAAAATCTCTCAATCTATTGACACATGGCAGTGGAGCAAGTTCACTCATAGAAAACTCAATCAAGATTACACAATTAGGGGCTTGCATCTGAATGTGATATAGTTTAGCCACCAAGGTTTGAGCTATGAACACTAACACTCAGTTTGAAGAGAAGGGTTCGAGGAATTTTGGGCTATATACTGGGGACTTGCGTCCTGATCCATAGGGCCCAAACAGGTCTTTAAGTTTCAATCGATAACCTAGGATCACTAGTATTCGTTCTGTTCATGGGCTATTTATTGACAGTATCTTAAGATTTTTGCAGTTTAGCAAGTATTTTTTTGTGCTTAATTTTTGCAGTTTAACAAAATCCAGGAAGAAGAATCATCTAAATCTCATTCAGTCGATTCATGGCATCATTCTGATACTAATGAAAAAAAAATCTTAATGACATGCAAACTTTCAGCTGTCCCCCCGCCCCCCCTCCCCCAAACCCCCCCCCCCCCCCCAAAAAAAAAAGGCGTGAACGGATAGAGTACACCAGTGAACGGTAACAATTATTTTCACAAATACTGAATTGACCAAACCCACTATCGACCATATTCGTGGCTTAAACTTGCACGCAAATTAAATAAAGCTAGTACGTGATAAAGTTGTAACTAAATCACGAGACGGGCGTACATAGCTTTTCTTGTACATAGCACTCGTATAATCAGCACGCCGCTCAGCTTCCTCACGTAGAGCAAGTTCGGCGTCACGTCGAGCGGTGATTTCTGCTCGATGGTGATGTGCGTAGCGGCGGCGGAAGTCGGCGTCGGCGATGATGCGGCGCCAGGACCTGCAGACGCCGGCGACGCGCCTGTGGCGCAACCGCTGCAACGCCGGCGGCGTCACGCGGAGGAGGATCTCGGCGACGAGGTCCTCCGGCAGGTCGGAGAAGAGCGACGTGCCACCATCCTCCGCGTGCTCGGCGGCGGCGGCTGGCTCCTCCGGGCGATGCCGTAACATGAGAGAATCGAAGGAGGAGAAAGAGCCCTATGGCATTGGGTTCAGGATCGGTTAGTTAGGCGATATTTGTTGGACTTTTTTTTTGTGTTGCATTGTATTTTGGCAAGAGTCATTACTGACCGCGTCCAACGACGTAAATAGATGTGTTCTTCCTACCACAAAATTAATTCCTATTCGATCTAGCAATACTGTGCCTGCAGGGTGGGCCATGGAGTCAGTGGCACATGTAGCAATGGTTGCCCCTCAAGACGTGTTTTGCCCCACAAAACATCGATGGCAAAAAAAAAAGGGACACGGACGTCCATTTTATTTCTCGTAAAATAACCGGATTATAACTCCAATTATTTGCAAAACAACCCCTGTTTTGAATGGCGATCCAGAGCAACAGCTTCTGATGTGATAGAGCCGGGAGATCTATCTGATCGTGAGCAACAACTTCCACTTTTTAAAATTACCAGATAACAACTTAGTTTGTGAGAGAAGGTTGACGATTTGCTGTTCTCCCCATCGGCATGGAATTCACAAAATCTCATGAAAATGGATGCTTCACCTTCATTGTTCTGTTGATAAATACTTAACACGCCACATATGACAGTTAATTGTACAGTTTGACACTGTTGTAACCTGTGACAACCCTGTAGATTTCTTGAGTGTTGTTTAACACGTGATACTCCATAAAAACATTCAGATATCCCCGTCACAGCAAGGCACATGGTAAAGTTAACTAGGCATGACTCCATTTCTCATAGAACGCTTCCTCTTGGCAGCTCTTGGTTTTGGCTCTTGAATCTCACAAGCATAGACATGGCTATGGTACGGCGGTATCCGAGACCTCCATGCTAGGACCTCAAATTTCCCGTGAGTCTTAGCACTCCCATACAGCACATCTTGCAATGTCATGTTCGGAACCTCCTCTTGCGAAGAGCGATGATACTGATCATACACCATGAAAGCTTCGCAGTCCCTAGCCATCCTCCCAAGGTGTGCAGGTCTATTTTGGTTCAGAAGATCACTAGGGTTCCCACCAAATTTGGAGATGTGCTTATGGGTGACCCCACAAAAGAACGCTAAAACCTTGCACCAAACGTCGATGTCAAAGTTGTCCCTTAACACGAAAGCAGTGCCATTTGCACCAATGAAATTTCCATTTAGCATTCTGGCCATCTCCATGGCCAGAAATGCAAGCCTCGGGTGCTTGTCAGGATCATTAGTCCCAAATGTGAGCGTCTTGAAGAAATACCAAAATGCTTCATTTCGCAGATACTTTAGAGCAATAACCCCTGTTGTTCCAAGCTTTGAGATATTGTCACACCTGCTCGTTATTATGATTTTAATACACTTTGCTGCACACCTTTTCAAAGCAGAACAACATTTCTTCCATGCATCTTCAGTGAGATCCCCAGCTACCTCAACAACAACTAGCAATCTCCCATCCTTGTTTGAAGTGCATTGTTATATCCAATTGGGCATCCTTCTCTAGTAAGGGATACCCTTTCATCTCTCAAACCACGGTCACTCAAGAATACAATTTTTGCAAAATGGTTACGAACTCTTTCATCCTTGCAAGCATGGGCAACAAGGGTGGTCTTTCCGACTCTGGCAGGGCCAACTACTGGCAGGACCTCCAATAATTCCTGAGAATGATGAGGTTTTGTGTGCAATAGGAAGCTGATGATATGTTCTGTCTCCATCTGGCGACCAAACATGCTATTTTCAAACACGAGATGCATGCAGTAAGGCTGGTGGTACAGGCGAGGAAAGCTCTTCAAGAACATGACCAGCTCATTTGTGCCAACAATCATGGAGCTCAAGCTGTCAAGCAGCTCTTGCAGTTCTTCCAAAATCTTTCTACTTGTTCCACTGGAGAAACGGAAATCTTTCACAGAAATTAATTTAGATAATAGTGAATAATGACTCACAATCTTATGTTTTGCCACCTCTTTGTTGTGATGCTGGTATCTGAAGCCGTCGAGCTTGAAATAGCCTTGGTACATTGCGTCTCTCAGCATGTCCAGCTGTTGAAGCATAGCTCGGTTTGTGATGTTCCGTCCAAAGGCTTCTTCATCAATGACCTGTGCTCGGAGAAGGACCCAGCGGAGGTGATGCTCTATATCCATCACTGATGGCCTGGAGAAACTGCCAATGAAGAAATTTACGGATCTTGTTGTCAGCTCACCCAGGACTGCAGAAAGAAGAATCTCCATTATTTTATTTTTGGACTCTCTCCTCAGGATGATAGCAAGTAGATGAGAGAGTGAACAGTGGTATGAAGAATGGAGTTAGATGCTTCTGAGCCAAGACTTCAAGGTTATTTGAAGAAGAACTCAAGAAATCTTTAATGATCATAAAATATATAAGTACATTTTTTGACCTTTTGAAACAAGCCATGCGAAAGGTCAGTCCAATTCAATATTCAACAGTCATATAGTCCATGCATAATTCCATACATTTTTTGGCAACTGGGGCTCCTTTCAAGCAATATTAATTCTTAATAAAGACTACCAGTACTAGTAGTTTTGTTTTTCTAATTCCTCAGTTCTCATGTACTCTCCAATCAGATAATATAATTGGTAGCTTTACTAAGACTCTTTGTGATTGTGGAGTCATACTTGTCGACTAACTGAAGTCAAGTATCCTATGGTTGTGCAATTTGAACTCGACCTGCGGGGGGTTATGGTTGTGCAATTTGTTTGTGAAACAAAAACAAGTAGCTACATTGTCAAGCTATCGCCTCCAATTTCCCATGTATCCGAACACTTGCAGGAAGTTTGGAGCTGAGGCTCCACTATACGATGAGCAACAAATGTTCTTTGACAGTAAGAAAACAATGAAGTAGTCAATTATAAAAAAAAAAAATCAAGTAGTCACTAGTGCATTTTTTTGCGTCTGAAATGCACTGTGATTCTGTTCGGCTGCCATATCCCCAACCTGGAAAATTAGCTGCCCTGAAGAGAATTAAAGATGGAGCACAAAAGGCAAAGTTGTTCTTCAGATTGGGGTTCACTGCAGTGCAGAGTCTTGACGCGACGAGGCAAACCAGAGATCATGATATGATTGGATACCTGGAGGTGGAAGGCGTGGCCGAATCTTGCCCGCGACGGCGGGCGGAGCCTGTCGAGCGTGCTGGGGAAGAAGCCACCCGGCGGACATGGTGGTTGGTCCACTTGGGTCCGTACCATGGCTGAACGCGTGCCCCTGGGTCCCCTCCCGGCCACGATGCGCTTGGAAGCCGTTGGGAATCAGAGCGGGGATGCTTAGGGGACTAGCGCTGGCCGACGACACCGACAGCGCCGCCGGATGTCACACCTGGTTTAGAATTTAGAAATAAAACAAGATGCATCTCATATGTGTCAGGATCAAGTTTCACACATATGATAGACTCTATGAATAAATAGAACACAAAATTACAGCGGAAATAATAAAATAAATACAATACAAACGTTTTCTAGCAGCGGAATCTTGAACTTTTCACCACAGACAGCAGTTGACTGGGGGTTGCGTACGCCTAGCGTCACCTTCAACAACTTCACACACCTTCTGAATACTGAGCAGCAATAAGCAAGGATGAGTACACTTATGGTTGGTACTCAGCAAGGCCACCGAAATAACCGGAACAATTTAATTATCAACTTCAAGTATATTAATCATGTAAGGGTCCAGGCCGTTCATGACCGCGAACACGACTGTTATAACAGTTTTACACTTGCAGAGGTTGTACACTTTCACCACAATTCGCGTAAAAGTCCCGAGGAACTTTAGACCCAACCATGCTTCACCACAAAGGCGCATACCACACTTCCGAGGTGTGATTGCATAGGGACGCTACAAAGCCTTTACAAAGAATTCCTACATGTGTGTCTGTTCCCAGCACTTACGGTTTCAACAGAAGACAGAGTCTTACGATCCCCGCACCAACACATCCACAAACAAATAACAACCCAACAGACAGCACAAACACAACATGTAGTTCATCTAATTATTCAGCTAAGACCAGAGCCATGTAGTATTGTGGTTGTACGGTTAATCCCGGGTGGTTCTCCATGTTCCGATTAACATATATGATCTTATAAAGCACAGGTAGAAGGATGGTTAGGGACACATGCCTTTCCGCAAAAGAATACCACTGCTCAGTCTTCAACTCTTGTTCTTGACAGCTTCGGAACGATGCTCCTCTAATCGTAGCAAACATCGAACACAAGCACAAACATGCAAGCAAAGAAATAAATACAACTAAGAACAATACACCAATCAAAAGAAAAGCTTTTAAAAGAACGTATGAAATGATGGGGCTCGCTACTACGATCATAAGGGCGCAAGAAACGTTGTGAACGGAACACCGGTGGAAAGGATACAACTATCGAAGGGTTTATATTACAAAAGAAAGTAAAGACTATGTGCTTCATTTATTTTAATTAAAAAAATGCATGTAATGAATATTTAGAGAAATATTCATTATTTAAATTAATTAAATTATACTTTGATATGTTAAAGCTTAATCAATTTTATTTGCAAATATTTATATAATGATTATACCAATTAAATATTTTAATTTGCAAGAAAGCATGTGAAAGCATCTAGACGAATAACATAATGTCTCGCGTTGGACTAAACAAGTTATATTAAAAACTTATTCAAATTGTGAACTAACCATATTAATTTAGATTGCACAAACCGGTGTTTAAACCTAGTTAGATTTTATTTATGAAAACTAATTCAATAATTGTAATCAACAAGTTAACATGATTTGTTTATGAAACAACGGGGTATAACCTTAATTAACTTTTAATTAGAAAAAGTTAATATTTATTCATAAAAGCCGATGTACAAACCTAGTCAAGTTTTATTCAGAAAACTAGATTTAATATTGATCATTAAGCAAATTAATTATTAGTTTATGAAAAACATTATATAACCTTACTAGCTTTTATTTAGAAAAACATATGAAGTAAATATTATTCAAATTAATATTATAAAACATGGAGTCGGAGCTCTAATTAGATTTTATGCAATTTGTAAAACATATAACAAATACTAAGCAAATTAATATTTTATTTATTCTCAAAACATGAAACTTGGTAAACAACACTATTAAACTAGAGTCTATGCTTTTAGGCAAAAAGAACGAGATTAAACGGAGTTAAAACGTGAAATCTATGGATAAAATAAAGCTGCAAGGGCTTAACTGCGAAGAAACAGGGCTTCCAGGGGCTGTTTTGAAAGAAACCGAGGGCTAAAACATGATTACATATGAAAACCCGAGGGTTCATAAGCAAAAGAAGCGGCCAGGGATGGCGGTTCTATATTCCAGAAGCTCGGGGGTCTAAAAAGAAAGAAAAGGACTAAAACGGAATTACTTTTGAACTAGCGTGGACTGCGCGTTTATAAGCAAGAACTACAGGCGCTTTTCTGCAAAAGCTCCAAGAGCAGCCATGGCGGACAGGAGCTCGGGCGGCTCTGCTCGTGAGGGACGCCGGCGATTCGGTGGTCTAGGGGCGCAGCTCGATAGGGGAAACGAAGGAGAACAGAGAGGGAAACGCAAGAAGATGCTCACCATGCGACGGGAGGAGCAATGGCGGCCGGAATCGGAGACGGCGGCCGGCGGCTTGGACTTCAACGCAGACAGAGCTCCACCGGTGGCGGAAGGACGCCAGGAACATGCAAATTGGATGCTCCCGGTCTCGGCGAGGCTCATGGTGCTACCAATTTGTCGCGACGGGGCTCCAAGGCGGCGAATCGGCGAAGAACAGCGCCGGCGACTGCTTCACGCGGCGGCGGCACAACGTGGAGAAGAGGGAGGAGGGGCGAGGGAGCTCGGGGCTGAGGGAGAGCACGGCGGCGCATTAAATAAACCAGCACGGGGTGCCTTGGCGTGGAGCGCACGTCGAGGAAAGGGGCGGCGGCGGCGCGTCGGACTCCAACCAGAGTCCTGGTCGGGTGTGGCTGGGAGGTTGGGGATGACAGCGGGGCCCACATGGCGGTGAGAGAGAGGGAGCGGAGGAAGAGCTGGAGATGGGCTGCGCTATGGGCCGGGCAAGGGAGTTGGGCTGGTTTCGGCCAGAGAAAGAAAGGGAGAGGGGCTAGCGGCCTGGAAGAGAAATGGGCCGGCGGGTTTTGCGGGAGGAAAAAGGAAGCTGGGCTTGCGGATGGATTTGGCCCAAGAAGGAAAGGAGAAATAAGTTTTATTTCGGGAAATAAATTCTGGTTCAAAAGCCATTCTAGGAAATCCTAGAAAATGTATTTAAACCATAGAAAATATTCCAAAATCTCCAAAAATTCTAGGAAAAATTCCAGAGATAGTGTTGGAGACTTCGAACCAAAATAAAATATTTGAGGCTCATGAAAAGAGAATTTAAAGCCTTCCAATAAATGGATTTGACTTTAGGAAAAGAGAATTAATTCCCAGAAAAATCTAGGTAATTCTCAGGGAAGATTAGATCGACCTCTAAACGTATTTTGAAAACTTCACTCATAAACACATGATGCATTTTGACATGAATGCAACACTTCAATTAAGGTAACACAAAGCATTTTTATTTGATTTAGGAAAATGATTGTTTTCCTTTACTAAATACCCTGTAAATAAGACAAATGTTGGAAAAGTTTTAATAATTAATAAAAATTATTTATTTAATTTTCTTTCTAATTCACATCTCGAAATTCTAAATTTCGGGGTGTGACACCTGACGCCATGTCTCTGGCCCAGAGAATTTTGCAAAATGCCCCCTAATTTGGATCGCGATTAATAATCATGATACGATTATTTGCAGCATAGCCCCTAGGCTCGGATAGAAAATTTAGAAAGAGTTCCCTACTCCGGTACTCCCGCCCTCTCTCTCTCTCTTCCTCCGCCATCGACTCTGATGCCGTCGGTGTCAGCATCGCCGCCCGCTAACGACAGAAGCTTCACTACGACTTTTGGGATTGTCGACTAACTGAAGTCAAGCATCCTAATTCCTATGGTTGTGCAATTTGAACTCGACCTGCGGGGGGTTATGGTTGTGCAATTTGTGTGTGAAACAAAAACAAGTAGCTATATTCCCAAGCTATCGACTCCAATAATTTCCCATGTAGCAGGAAGTTTGCAGGTGAGGCTCTATGATGAGCAACAAATGTTCTTTGACAGTAACAACAAAATCAGGTAGTCAATTATTAAAAAAAAAAGATCAAGTAGTCGCTAGTGCATTTTTTTTGTCGTCTGAAATGCACTGTGATTCTGTTCGGCTACCATATCCCAAACCTGGGAAAACTAGCTGCCCTGAAGAGAATTACTGAATTAAAGATGGAGCACAGAAGGCATAGCTATTCTTCAGATTGGGGTTGAATGTAGAGTCTTGACACAACGAGGCAAGAATGTAGAGTCTTGACACAACGAGGCAAACCGGAGGTCAGGATATGATTGGATACCTGGAAGTGAAAGGCGTGGCTGATTCTAGCGGGCGACAGCGAGCGGAGCCGGCCCAGCACCCGGGGGGAAGAAGCCACCCGGCAGACTATGGCGGCTTGGTCCGCTTGTGTCCGTGTCGTGGCCAAACGCGCGCCCCTGTGTCCCCTCCCGGCCACGATGCGCTTGGAAGCCGTTGGGAATCAGAGCGGGGATGCTTAGGGGGCTAGCGGTGGCCGACGGCGCCGGCAGCACCGTCGTACGCCATGTCTCCGACCCAGAGGATTTTGCAAAGTGCCCCGTGATTAATAATTGCGATCCGATTATTTGCATCATAGCCCCTGGGCTCGGATAGAAAATTTGCGAAGAGGTCCCTACTCCGGCACTCCTGTACTCTCTCTCTCTCTCTCCGCCGTCGACTCTGATACCGTCACCGCTGCCCGCTAATGACAGAGGAAGCCCTCTGCTCACTCGAGGAAGACGAAAGGGAACGGCCTCCCCTGCTCGGCCATGGCTAGTCAATGCACTAATTTGCCGACGTTCTTGCCGAACAGCACCGACCAGCCTGAGGCCTAAGCCCCACCTCGCCGGCGGCGCCGCCTGAAGCCAACAGCTGCCGTGTGCTGCTGAGAGTTCGTGGCATCGCCGACGAGTAGCAAGCAAATCTTTATTAAAAAAAAGTAGCAAGCAAATCTGAGCCAGAGTGGTGAGCGACAGGATTGAGCCTGGGTTTCTCTTGGAGGCCACCCAATGGAAAATCAAATTCAGCAGTGACCAAAGATAAGTAGTTTGACTTTTTTTTCCCAAGTTTGACCGCTCGTCTTATTTAAAAAATTATGTAAAATATAAATTTTTTCATTATGGATTACTTTTTTATTAAACATTCTTCAAGAATAACTTAAATTTGACTGATTTTGTATAATTTTTTTTTGAATAAGACAAGCGGTTAAACTTGGTGTCAAAAAAGTCAAATGACTTATAATTTGAAACGGAGGGAGTAAAAGAGAACATGTAAGCACTAGTTGAAGTAATGCAAAAGTCTAGTCCGATACACAAAAGTCATAGTCCATATCCTTTTTTAACCATCTGACTCCTATCGACAATATTTACTTGTTAACAAATACATACAAGCAGTACTAGTCATTTTATTTTTTGACTTTAACCATTCTCATCTGCTCGACTCACATAATATAATTGCTAGATTATCGACATTCTTGTGCTTGTGGCATGAAACATGTATCGAAAACAAATCAGCTGGCCCAATCTCTAATCTGCAGGGTGAAGTGAAATGCCTCAGCTAAGATTTCAAGGACGTATCAAGAACAACTCGAGCTCCTTAGTATGACACATTTTTGACCATTTTAAAGAAGAACAATGACTAGAGTCTCAATCAAGTCATGCAGAAAAGGTCAGTCCACTCAAATAGACAATACTTATAGTCCATGCATTTTTTTTTACCATGGTGGCTCCTTTCGACCAATGCTAAATTGTTAATAAATATAACCAGTAGAGATCATTTCCTTTTTCTACTTTCTCATATATTCTTCCCAGTTAATAAAAATAGCTAGCTTTACTAACTATTCTTGACTTTGTGGTATGAAGCATCCAGTTGCTGGACAGTGCGTCCGACGTCAAAAGAAATACCTACACTGATATAGTACAAATACAGACTACAAAAGTTCTTTGACACCTGCAGCGCTTGGAAGCTGTTGGGAAATAGCCTCCGGAAGGCCTCTCTCTCTCTCTCTCTCTCTCTCTCTCTCTCTTTGGAACGAAGCTGTCCTACTCGACAACAAAATTGGATTTTTATACTCTTTTCATCACTCTCGCTCCTTTAACATTGTACTGTATCAGGATGTGCTACACTTTCTAGAGATTGTACCATAGTACGTGCTTATACATAACACTTGGAAATTGACACATCCTTAGCAATTTCAGCAGCTTTGCATTGTGAAATATAGATTGTAACATGTCTGATGTCTCTGTGTGTCTTGCGGTGTGCTAACCCAGAGCAACAGCTTCTGATGTGATAGAGCCGGGTATCTGATCGTGAGCAACAACTTCCACTTTACAAAATTACCAGATAACAACTTAGTTTGTGAGAGAAGATTGACGATTTTCTGTTGCCCCCAACGGCATGGAATCGGAGCATACAAAATTACCAATGACAAAGGCACCAATTCAATTTGACCTCAGAAGAAAACGTGAAGGATAGGTAGCTATGCCTGCATCCAGGAGCTTAGGCTTTCATCTCCATTTTCTTGTGGCTATCAGGCAACCAGCTGTGCAAAAGTCACCAACACATGCCCTCCATGGCTCTGTTCTGTTGACCAAAACTCCCTGCAGCAGTTCTTCGGTTTAATGTCTGTAAGATGGTTGTACCAAACCATCACCGGCTAGCCGGCATATTTGGTCTAATGAAATTCAGGTACGACTTCTCAAAAAAAAAAAAAAATCTGGCTCCAGGTAGAGCTGAAAACACAGACAAAAGCGAGCGTCCAAAATGGCGGCTCCTATCTCTATCTAGAGAAAAAGGCAATGACAAGAAATTCTCAAAATCTCATGAAAATGGATGCTTCACCTTCATCCATTATTCTGTTGATAAATACTTCCACACCACATATGACAGGTAATTTTACAGATTTACACTGTTGTAACCTGTGACATCCCTGTAGATTTCTTGAGTGTTGTTTAACACGTGACACTCCATAAAAACATTCAGATATCCCTGTTAGAGCAAGGCACAAAGTAACCGTAGAAAAAGTTACAACAATATAAACTGTAAATATATATTAATTAATAGAAAAAGTTCAGTAGGGGCCTCCCCTACAGTTTGCCTAAAAAAAATAAAATAAAGCAAGGCACTAGATAAAGTTAACTAAGCATGACTCCATTTCTCATAAAACGCTTCCTCTTGGCAGCTCTTGGTTTTGGCTCTTGAAGAATCTCACAAGCATAGACATGGCTATGGTACGGCGGTATCCGAGACCTCCATGCTAGGACCTCAAATTTCCCGTGAGTCTTAGCACTCCCATACATCACATCTTGCAATGTGATGTTCGGAACCTCCTCTTGCAAAGAGCGATGATACTGATCGTAAACCATTAAAGCTTCGGAGTCCCTAGCCATCCTCCCAAGGTGTGCCGGTCTATTTTGGTTCAGAAGATCACTAGGGCTCCCACCAAATTTGGAGATATGCTTATGGATAACCCTTGTCCCTTAACACGAAAGCAGTGCCGTTTGCACCAATGAAATTTCCATTTAGCATTCTGGCCATCTCCATGGCCAGATATGCAAGCCTCGGAAGCTTCTCAGGATCATTAGTCCCAAATGCAAGTGTCTTGAAGAAATACCAATATGTTTCCTTTCGCAGATACTTTAGAGTAACAACACCTGATGTTCCAAGCTTCATGATCTTGTCAGATCTGCTTGTGATTATGATTTTAATACACTTTGCTGCACAGCTTTTCAAACCAGAACAGCACTTCTTCCATGCATCTTCCGTGAGATCCCCAGCTACCTCAACAACAACTAGCAATCTCCCATCCTTGTTTGAAGCGTATTTGTTATATCCAATTGTGCATCCTTCTCTAGTAAGAGATACCCTTTCATCTCTCAAACCACGGTCACTCAAGAAAACAATTTTTGCAAAATGGTTACGGACTCTTTCATCCTTACAAACATGCGCAACAAGGGTGGTCTTTCCGACTCTGCAAGGACCAACTATTGGCAGGACTTCCAATTCCTGAGAATGATGAGGTTTTGTGTGCAATAGGAAGCTGATGATAAGTTCTGTCTCCATCTGGCGACCAAACATGCAATTTTGCAACACGAGATGCGTGCAGTAAGGCTGGCGGTACAAGCGAGGACAGCTCATCAAGAACATGACCAGCTCATTGGTGCCAACAATCATGGAGCTCAAGCTGTCAAGCACCTCTTGCAGTTCTTTCAAAGTCTTTGTACTTGTTCCACTGGAGAAACAGAAATCTTTCACAGAAATTAATTTAGATAATAGTGAATAATGACTCACAATCTTATGTTTTGCCACCTCTTTGTTGTGATGTTGGTATCTGAAGATGTCGAGCTTGAAATAGCCTCGGTACATGGCATCTCTCAGCATATTCAGCTGTTGAAGCATAGCTCGGTTTGTGATGTTCCGCCCCAAGGCTTCTTCATCAATGACCTGTGCCCGGAGCAGGACCCAGCGGAGGTGATCCTCCACATCCAGCGCAGATGGCCTGGAAAAACTGCCAATGAAGAAATTAACGGATCTTGTGATAAGCTCACCCAGGACTGCAGAAAGAAGAACCTCCATCATTTTATTTTTGGACTCTCTCCTCAGGATGATACCTAGGTTGATGAGAGAAAGGACAGTGCATGATATGCAGAATGGAGTTAAGATGGCTCTGAGCCAAGACTTCAAGGTCATTTGAAGAATAACTCAAGAGACCGTTAATAAATATAAAATATATAATACATTTTTTGACCTTTTCAAACAAGCAATGCAAAAGGTCAGTCCAATTCAATAGTCAACAGTCATAGTCCATGCATACATTCTTTGGCAACTGGGGTTCCTTTCAAGCAATATTAATTCTTAACAAAGACTACCAGCACTAGCGGGTTTTTTTTCTTCTAATTTCTCAATTTTCATGTACTCTCCAATCAGACAATGTGATTGGTAGCTTTACTAAGACTTTTCTGTGACTGTGGGGGCATACTTGTCGACTAACTGAACCCAAGCACCCTATGGTTGTGTACTTTGTATCTGAAACAAACACAATGCAAGTAGCTAAATTCCCAAGCTATCGCCTCTAATAATTTCCCGTGTATCCTAACACTGGCAGCAAGTTTGGAACTGAGGCTTGACGATGAGCAACAAATGCTCTCTGACAGTAACAAAACAACCAAGTAGTCACTAGTGCATTTTTTTGGTGTCTGAAATGCACTGCGATTCTGTTCAGCTACCATATCCCCAACATGGAAAACTAGCTGCGCTGAAGAGAATTAACGATGGACTGATGGAGCACAAAAGGCATAGCTGTTCTTCAGATTGGGGGTTCACTGCAGCGTCTTGACGCGACGAGGCAAACAAGAGGTCAGGATATGATTGGATACCTGGAGGTGGAAGGCGCGTGGCCGATTCTTGCGAGCGACCGCGAGCGGAGCCGGGCCGAGCGCGCGGTGGAAGAAGCCACCCGGCGGACATGGCGGCTTGGGTCCGTGCCGTGGCCGAACGCGCGCCCCTGGGTCCCCTCCCGCCACGATGCGCTTGGAAGCTGTTCGGAATGAGCGCAGGGGCTAGCGGTGGCCGGCGGCGGCGGCAGCGGCAGCGCCGCCGGAGGCCATGACTCGGGCTCGGCTCGGAGGAGCCCTGTGCTGCAGTCGAGTGCCCCCTCCAAGCACGAGGAAGACGAAAGGGAATGGCCTCCCCTGCTCGGCCATGACTAGTCAGTCAACGATGGATGGATGCAGGCAGAACAGTCAACGCACTCGTTTGACGACGCTCTCGCCGAACAGCACCGCCGACCACCCTGAGCCCCACCTCGCCGGCGGTGGTGCCGGTTAAGCCAACACCTGCCGTGTGCTGCTGCGAGTTCGTGACATCGCCGACGAGTAGCTAGCAAGCAAAGCTGAGCCGGAGTGGCGAGCTACAAGATTGAGCCTGCGTTTCCTCCTGCAGGCCAGGCTTGCCAGCCAATGGAAAAAACCAATTCAGCACGGACCAAACTTCTCCCACTGCCTGTAGGATTTTTTTTTTATTTTTTTTGAAAGCCCGGTCAACACTGCATTTTCCTTTCTAACATTGTATTGTAGCAGGGGTTGATAAACTTTCGAGAGAACAACACCTGGAAATTGACAGGGATTTTAGGCAGCAGCTTAACTGCAGTGTGAAATATAGTTGTAACATGCACGTGCTTATATGTCAGAAACAAAACAACCTATGACCACGTAGTCATAGAGCCAGTAGATCTAGATAATTGTTATTGTACGTAAAACTTCCACTTTACACATGAAGAAGAAAAATGTCGCAGTGCAAATCAACTTTACACATGAAAATGTAGCACGGCAGTTTGGCAATGTTCTAGTCTGTAGCATCCAAATTCAAAGTTCCTTTTTACTGTGATGTACCCTGTGAGACCCCATGAAATTAACAAAGTGTGATTCCATTTCTCATAGAACTCTTCCTCTTGGCAGCCGAAGTTTTTAGCTCCTGACGAATCTCACACACATAGACATAGTTATAGTAGGGCGGTATCCGAGACCTCCATGCTAGGGCCTCGAATTTTCCATGAGGCTTAACGCTTCCATACGCCACATCTGCCATTTTTATGTCCGGAACCACCTCTTCCGAAGAGCATTGATACTCATCGTAGACTATTAAAGTTTCTGAGGCACCGTGTATCCTCCCAAGATGTGTCAGTCTACTGTGGTCCAGAAGATCAGATGGATGCATGCCAAACTTTGAGAAACTCTTCTGGGTGATCCTTCTCTTGAATGCCAGAACCTTAAGCCAAAAGTTCTGGTCAAAGTTGTCCCGTAACAAGCGAGCATCCTTGTTTCCAACAATAAGACTTCCATTTAGTGTCATGGCTATCTTCATGGCCAGTGATGCAAGCCGTGGGTGATCTTCAGGATCCATGCCTTGAAAAGTTAGCGTCTTGAAGAAATACCAGTATGCTTCCTTTGGCGGATACTTTAGAGTAACACCACCTGTTGTTCCAAGCTTCATGATCTTGTCAGATCTGCTTGTGATTATGATTTTAGTACTGTTTGTCGCATGCCTTTTAGATGCAGAACACAACTTATTCCATGCATCTTCAGTGAGATCCCCTGCTATCTCAATAACAATAAGCAATCTCCCATCTTTGTTCAAGGCACAATTTTGACATTCCATCGCGCATTCTTCCGCAAGAAGAGATACCTTTTCACACTTTAAATCATGGTCACTCAAGAATATGATTTGCGAAAAATGATCACGAACTCTTTCATCCTTTGAAACATGAGCGACAAGGGTGCTCTTTCCGACTCTTCCAGGACCAACGATCGGCAGGACCTCCAACTCCTCACCACTATGAGGTTTCGTGCCCAACAGGAAGTCGATGACAAGTTCTGTCTCCCGCTGGCGGCCAAATATGCAGTTGCCCAACAGGAGATGCATGCTGTAAGGCTGACGGTACATGCGTGGATAGTTCTTCAAGAACATGACCAGCTCATTTGAGCCAATGATCATGGAGCTCAAGCTGTCATGCACCTCTTGCAGATCTTCAGAAATATATGTACTTGTTCCGCTGGAGAAACAGAAATCTTTCACATAATTTAACTTGGAGTATAGTGAATGGTAACTCACAGACAGATCATTTGACTCCTCTTCATCGTAATGATATTGGTATCTGAAGCCATCGAGCTTGAAATAGCCTCGATATATGGATTCTCTCAGTATGTCCAGCTGATGAAGCATAGCTTGGTTTGTGATAGTCCGTCCCATGGCTTCGTCTTCAATAACACGTGCTCGGAGCAGGACCCAGCGGAGGCGATCCTCCATGTCCAGTGCCTGTGGCCTGGTGAATTTGCTGATGAAGAAATTTATGGATCTAGTGGTCAGCTCACCCAGGGCTGCAGAAAGGAAAATCTCCATTTCTGGATTCTCCCTTGAGGAAGATAACGCAGCAGGTGGAGAAGAGAACGAACAATTGGCTCTGGAACAGAATAGATGTCTCTAAATAACAGCTGAGATTACTTGTCCAAGTGAAGAGTCAGTCTACGGATTCAAAAACCAAAAAAAAAAAAGAGTCAGTCTGCTCCTGAATAATCTTTGGGGTTAACTGATCAAGTAGGTCAACTCCAGCGGACCAAATCACCTACTGCACTGCCATTACATGACAGGCGTGTGGGAAGATTAGTCGAAGACAAATGAAAATCATGCACAACCTGAAAAGGAGACGTCCTCCAAATGGATGCTGCAACGGGTTCGTCATGCACATGTGAACATGTCTGGGGAAGTCTGTCACAAACCACACGTGTTCAGCATCTTTGACTTTTCTTATCCCTTCATTGTCAACAAATAGCCGCCCAGAAAGGTACAGCTCTTGACTGTAGCCTTGGTTTAGTGACATACAGCCATCACCATCTATGCAACTTGTTTGCAAATCTGCACTGCAACTGCAGTTCTCCAGTTTCATTAATTCCTTATTCCCCCGATTCTCGTCTTGATCAAATAAAGGAACAACACAGCTTCAGTTTTCCCCATAAAAAAAACCAGATAACGCAACTCCTTCCTCCATTGCAGCAACTTCTCATCAGGAGTGCACGCAAGCCTGGAATATGATAATACGGTTGTCAGATATTTTAAGAGAATTTACAACAATGGCCATTACCTTGATGATCATCATGGTAGTTGGCCAATACAGAACAGCAGCAGAATAGTGAAACATTAGAAGCTGTGTTAACTGGAGCATTTTTTTTTTTTTTTTTTTTGCTTTTGATAAGAGTAGACATGAACCACATCTACAGAACCGTTCCAAATATTTACAAATCACATCCAGGTTTGGATCATGATTATTAACTGCGATTCAAATATTTATAAAATGCCCCTGGTTTGGGTCCTGATTATTGATCATAATTCGATTTTCTACAAATAATCCATGGGTAAAAATTGTATTTACGATTGGCTCCTAGTTCAAGCACCTCTTGTAGTTCTTCCAATGTCTTAGCACTTGTTCCAATGGAGCAACAAAATTCAGTCACACCATTATTAGACAGTAGTGAATTATTACTGCAATCTCGTCTTTTACCTCTTCCTTCATGTGATATTGGTATTTGAAGCTGCTGAGCTGAAATAACCTCAGTGCTTGGCATATCTCAGCATGTATAGTTGCTGAAGAATATCTTGCTCTGTGATGTTCTGCCCCATTGCCTCGTCACCAGTGGACCTCTGCTTGGAGCAGGAACCATTGGAGGTAATCTTCCATGTCCTGTGTCAGTGTGTTGGAAAATTGGCTGGCGAAGAAATTTAGTGTTCAGCTCACCCACGACTGCAGGAAGGAGGATCCCATTTGGAAACTCTCTTCTCAGGAAGATAATTCAGCAGATTGAGAAAAGTGGACAGTGAGCTGCAGAAACAGAATTGACTGGGATGCCTCTGAGCCAAGACTCATCAAGATCAACTCAAGCACTCTTGAAATGTTAGATGAACAACACTGTTTTTGACCATTTATAAAGAAAAGGAAGAATTAGAACACTTGAGTCATGCAAAAGGTCAATCTAGAGAAAAGTCCTAGTCAATGCATACTTTTTTTTTTAATACTGCGGCTCCTTTGGAATAATATCAATTCTTAAGAAACACTGCCAGTACTGGGCATTTGCCTTTTCTACTTTCTCAATTCTCATCTGTCCCTTCAATCACACAATATAATTGCTATCCATACTAACTTTTTCTTGTGCTGCCTTTTTCTTTTTTTAAAAAAACCTTTGTTTTGTAGCATGAAAATGTAGGGTCAATCAGCGTATATACTTGATGACTAACTGAACTGCTGAATTCAAGCACCCTGTTTTTCAGACAGGAAAATAACGAGGCACTTGAGATTTCCAAGCTACATGCTCCAATTCTTAGAGATCGATGTTCTCTGGCAGTGAAAAAAAATAATGAAGGAAGCATCTTTGCATCTGAAATGCAACGAGATTTCTTCGGCTACAATCTGAAAGGCAAAGACGTGGAGCTCACAGTTGAGGCCTTGAGGGTGTGGATGAATGCCTTGGTGCAGTGCGCAGCCTGGTGTTGACGAGCGACGACACGTGGACCTAGCCGACCGCGCGGGGAGGAAGAGATAAGACGGACGGGGTGGGCGGCTTCATCCCTGCCGTGGTCGACCGCCGGCGTCTTGTTGGGCTCCGCCTCGCACAGCGGTGGCCGAGGAAGGCAGTGGATCTGCAGCCTACGCGGGCCGCGGGATGCTTGGTACGGAGCGGGGCCGCGGGGAGCTCGCAGTGGTCGCCGGCCAGGCCACCTCGCCGTGCGCCATGGCCCCCTGCCCGGAGGTCCTTTTGGAGATATCACCCTGGTTTTAGAATATTTACAAAGTACACCCTGAAATGGATCGCGATTATTAATCGCGATCCGATTGTTTACAAAATTTTCCCTGTTTTTTTTTCAGTTAGTACGATTTGCTCCTGATTCGGCGCCGCCGCCATCGGCTCATCCCATCCCCCGCCGACCCTCGTAGCGCTGAACGCCGCCGCCTGCTCTGCTCTGCTCAAGCACTAGCGCCGGCTCTCCGCTCTCCCTGCCGAGGAAGACGAAAGGGAAGTGGTCGTCGGATGCTGCACTTGACTATTCAACGACAGACAAAGAGCAAAAGGTCAACGCTTTGTCCGCCACGTCAGTCTCGATGCCGCCTGCATGCAGCTTAGACTGGGCAGAGCCCCACCTCGCCGGCGACGGCTGTCGGCGGGCAGGCCGACGAGACGACGCCACCGAACCATTTTTTTTCCCCGGACTCTACCATCATGCATGAGCAATTGAGCCGTCGTTGTGTCGTGCTTAAATATTGCCAGAAGCAAACAAGTTCGATTCTATCAATCTCTGCTACTTGACGATCGAGCAGAGTTTGTGTGATTCAAATCACTAGAACGAACAGAGCCAAACAAACACAGATAGATACAGGGACATTCATGGAGCATCTACCTTGCAATCAAGGGAGCCTGTAACTGCCGTCTCTTTGAGAGTGATGAGTGTTTGTGTGCTGGGAGATTGGGTTACTACACATTTTGTAGGCAGTTCATGCAGACAAGATCGAGATGCAGGACGAGGGCTATTATACACCGTACCATACATACATACTCTAATAGTGAGAATTGCACTAAACACATGAGATTCTTCTAGCCTTTATATATTTAATCAGTTATTGATAGAACTCAATCCACGTTTTTCAACTCAAAAGAAACATCCAATTAGTAAAGGTAAAGACGGTACTGGAGAAACTAAATTCTCAAACAAATTTCATCGTAAATTTATTACATTATTGGACACGGCCAGCATAAGGCTTGTAATAGCCATTTTCTGCTGGATGGATTAAAACAGAACAGATGGGACTGGAGGAGCAAATGGACTCCATCGCTTATTCAAGAACAATAAAAGTGGGGCAACTAAATAACACACGTAGTGAGCAAACACGTTCGTGGCCTAGCTTGATGCCTCCACACATTCTCACAACTGGTATACGCAAGACTGGACAAAGGAACGAAAGACTGCTTGGCCAGGATCCTACTCTGTCCTGTCCACCAAAAACAATATTAACTATAGTAGTCACTAAAAGCTGAATAAATCTTGGAAATAAACGACTGTGGCTTTAGGATCAATCACGTACCTTGCTATCGTGAAGCTCGATCGATCATGTTCCCTATATATTCATTTTGTTGCCACCTGCTTAATTGCGAGCCTGGTAAAGTGACGACTGTAGTGATCGCCCTTGGTGAAGTGTGAATTGAAGTCTAGTGTGGGACGATTGGGATGCGCGTCAAGAACGCTCCGGGTTTGGGCCTCCAGAGCTTGGACGCCTCCTCTACTGCCACGCCAGGCACGGACATAAATCCTGACCTTGACCAGGCTGGCGAGGTGCTGGAGGCCGAGATCATGGGAAACTCCCGTGGTGTAGTAGAGTTGGGCATGGAGGTGTCTCAGGTTAGGCATAGACCCAGGCATAAACAGCACTCCGTAGAGGCTGTCCACTTTGAATGATTTGAGACGCTGGAATGCTCCACTGGCACTTATGGTGAAGGGAGCTGTATAAATGCCTATGCTTAGGACAAGAACCTCGAGGGCTGGCATTCCTCCAAGCACTTGCATATCGTCCTCAGTAAATTCAGAAATACCGAGATTTAACAGCTCAAGATTGGCAAGTGAGCCCATCCAGATGGGAAGACTGTTGAAGGAGCCTATGGAAAATGTCCGGAGCTTTGATAGAGCAGGGAACGATGAATCCATGGGGATGCAGATCTCAATCTCGGACTGTCCATCTCTAAAATATAGAGAATGAAGTTTATGGCTACCCAGTGCTTGGAGCGAAGAGGTGAAAATCCCCCACTCGCTACCTTCATAATAGTAGTCCTCTTCCCCCATGTTATAATCCTCCCAAATTGCTTCAAGGATTTCCAGGTTGGTAAGCTGCCCTAGCTCTTTTAGAAATCCAAGTGGTTGTTTGCGGACCATGAAACATGTTAGTTGCTCCAAACCTTTCATCTTGCCGAATCCTTCTGCTGGGAACTTGACCTTCGAACCAACGAAAAGGCGTGCCAGCTTTTCGAGTAGAACAATAGTTGATGGCAATTGTTCCACTTCAGTCTCTCTTATATCTAATGTCTCTAAACGCTGGACTTGTCCAATTCCAATAGGGAGCTCACTGACACTTGTTCTTCTAATGCTCAGATATCTCAACTGAAGTAACATCTCGATGTTTTCGAGGTGGATATTTCTCAGTGATCCACAGTTCTCCAGGTCTAAAACACGTACAACTTCAAATTTCGAAAGAGGATGCAATTCTTTGCAGTCCACAAAACATGCAAGTGACCGGACATGAGGTTTAATCGACTTTATCCATGAAACAACATTCTCAGCTTGGTAGCTATTCTGGAGAGAGAGGCGGCGAACCTTGTTGCTATGCAGAGGAGAAGGTGGGACCCCTGATGAGTCCAAAAGAGTTAGAAAGTTCTCCTCAAATGACTTGGACGCAAGGAAATTAAGGATGACGTCGTGGACTTGACAGCTGAGCACCAAGCCGTCCTCCTCTTTCCATGGTTGGATCAAGCTCCGGTTTATCAGAACATTGAAATACTTTAGCCCTACTTCATATAGAGTCTTTCCTGGTTCTGGATGCACAAATCCTTCTGCAACCCATCTGCTAACCAAACGATCCCGTTCAATTTCGCAGTCCTCCGGAAATGCACTCAAGTACAACAGGCAAGTTCTCAGATGCCGTGGGAGATTAAAGTAGCTGAGTGATAATACTGATTTCATTGTCTCAACAGACTGATTTCCGGGAAGTGGAGAACTGATAGATTCTTTCACCTTGTTCCACTGATCAGGTGATCGTCGTACGTCAACTGCCAAGAAGCTGGATATCGAAATGATTGCCAGCGGTATTCCGTCACACTTTTTCAGTATATCTTTAGATACGCCTTCCAGTTCATGAGGGCACTTCTCTTCAGTGTCAAAAATTCTTTTGAAAAACAACCTTTTAGAGTTGTCGTCATCAAGAGGTTTCATATCATAAACACAACCTCCATGAGAAGAACAACATGATTGCGCAACATCTTTTAGACGTGTTGTGATGATTATTATGCTTCCAGGACTTGCTTTGACCAATGCATCTCCAATGATCTTCCATGGACCCGAGTCCCATATGTCATCTACTACAACGATGTACCTGCCACAAATATACAATTCTAATTTAATAAAACGGTTTGTGTCAAGGGACAACCTATTCATGAACCGTCTGGCACTGAACTTGGGAGATATGAATATGAAGAATGCAATAATTCAGGGGGTAAATCAGGCTTTATTAAAAAAACAAAAAAAAGATGAATTGCATTGGGTGCTTGTGCTTGGAACAGGAATATGAGGATCCAAAGGGAGCAGCATGTGGTGTTCAATGGAGAGTCATGTCAATCCGTATATAATACTGATTAATGGCTTGGATTTTTATCTTTTTCCTTATAGATGCGAGTATTTTTATTTTCCTCTCCATTTTATGTGTAATAGAGTTTTTTTATCCATAATACATATAGAGGCATTTTACGATGCTTGGATCTTTGAGAATGGAAGGTTCTTATTTTTCCAAGCATTGTAAAAAAGAATTATTTTTGTATAGATAAAAATATCCACAAAAAAGGATTATTTTCGTATAGATAAAGGAAGAAAAACCTAAAGCAGCAACACACCTTTTATGCTGGAGGTGTTCTCTGAGCTTGTCGACGAGAATGGGCTCATCATCCACCATGCTGGTGGTTACTCCAACTTGAGAACAAATCTTCATCAGCACATCCTTGATTTGAGGGTTCAGAGATACCGATACCAAGGCTTTGCAGTCAAAATCTCCTTTAATCTTTTCGTACACCTGCTTGGCGAGAGTGGTCTTGCCCAGGCCTGCACACCCAACGATGGACAAAGTCCTGACCTGCTGCGAGGGCTTCACCTCTCCCTCTGTAGGCATGAGCCAGCGGATGATCTCATCCCTGGGTTCATCGAGTCCCACGAGCTTCTCCGTCTCCACCCAAAGCGCGCACATCCGGAGGTCAACCTTATTGTTAGGAGAAGCACCGGATGGTCCGACGAGGCCATCGAGCTTGTACCTCTTATGCCGCTTGCTCTCCTCAGCGACACGAGCCTTGAGCTCTTGGATCTGGTGAGCAACCTGGAGGGACACTCTGATCTTCTTGATCTTGCGCACCAGCTGCTTGGCGCTGAGCCGGCGACCTGCAGCATCGCTTGCGGCATGGCTGAGACGGGTGATGGAGCGATCGATGCAGTCCTCGATGTCGTAGGCCAGCTCTCGCACCGTGTCCCGCCACCCTTTGTTGAGATCATCGAGCTCCTCCAAGTCTCCCAGCACGCGCAGGAGATTGTTCATGACGCTCAGCTCGGTCTTGAGGTACTCGATGTCCTTGCGAACGCCCTTGGCAAGCTTGTACTCCTCTTGGAGAAGCTCCGCGAGCTTTGCGAGGACGGAGCTCATCACTCCGGTCGCAGCGCTCACTATTGCTTTCTCCATGGCTCATCGATCAGCTCGAATGGATGGGAGCTTGGTGGTTCTTGCTCTTCGGACTACTCTGCACTTGCTTCGTTAAGGCTATCCCCAACGCATGTACTAGGATGGTGTCCATAGCATTAAATAGCCAGCCACATAAGCAATTTGGTGATGTGGCAAGAGAATTAAAGAGGGGGGAGAAGGACATGGTGTCTTGCATGAGAAACCATGTCTACACAAGACCAAGAAATAAAACTTAATGATAGGGAGATGAAAGGAGAGAGAACATATGTGATTGGGTGGTAGTTTATTTTTATGAAACTATGCATTGGGAAGGTAGTTTCTATAGCTAGTGTCCATATGACATGGATGTATAGAAACTAGTTGATGATGTCTTAGGTTGGAAATAGCCTAAGAGATGGAATAATACTAGGGTAGGTCAGTTCACTGCTTGTAGGCTCGTAGCCAATACACACTGGGAAGGGAGAGCATCAAGAGACAGTCACACCCCGGCCGGCCAGTACACAGAAACAGAGAAGAGCTAGCAGACAGGGCGCCAGTCACGCGCCGGCCGGCCGGCCGGCCGGGTTGAGCACCTAATCTCTCTCTCTCTCTCTTTTCATCTGTATCCGAGTCACGTTCAACACCTTGGAGGTAGCAACACTAGTTTAAGTTAATCACATGAGGTAGCTAGGCCATGCCTGATGCCTCGATCCTATCCTCAGTTTCTTGATCGCCACCAAATTAAACTTATCTCCGGCCTGCTCCCAGCTGGTTGCCCAAGGGACTCCTATACAGTATTATTAAAAAGAAAACTCCTATACAGTCCAACTGCTTCGTTGGTTTCTTTCGATGGTCAGCTGGAAGCCAAGCACATGTTACGTCAAGAAGTGTGTATTATTAGGTACCTATAATAAATCTCGACCCATGTCCTAAACAATACTATCTGAGAACGGACAGGAGCAAGTAGCCGCCATGTCACTCCAATGCTTCCAGCTGCTTGCAAGAGTTTGGGCGGCTCCAAACTCCAAGATAACAAGTAAAAAGAAATGACCTACGGTACCATCGTCAAAGTAGAGCAACCATCATGGTCACTCAAGATCAAGAACACGAATTCTGAAAAATGATCACAGATTCTCTCATCATTACAAACATGGGCAACAAGGGTGCTCTTTCCAACTCTGCCAGGACCAACAATCGGTAGGACCTCCAGTTCCTCTGCATGATGAGGTTTTGTGAGCAGCAGGAAGCTGATGACAGGTTCTTCTCCATCTGGCGGTCAAACATGCAGTTTGCAAACAGGAGATGCATATTGTAAGGCTGGCGGTGTATTCTCAAAAAAAAAAAAAAAAAAAAAACTGTAAGGCTGGCGGTAAAGGCAAGGATAGCTCTTCAAGAATGTGACCAACTCATTTGCTTCAATGATTATTGAGCTCAAGTTCTCTAGCACCTCTTGCAGCTCTTCAAAAGCCTTTGCTCCTGTTCTACTTGAGAAACAGAAATCTTTCACAGAATGTACTTTGGACAAAAGTGAATAGTAATGACTCACAGTATGATCTTTTGCCTCCTCTTTGACATGATTTTAGTGTCAAGCTTGTAATAAGCTTGGTGCATGGCATGTCTTAGCATGCCTAGTAGCTGAATTATATCTCTGTTTGTGATGCACCTCCCTGTTGCCTCATCAATGATGACCTGAGTCCTGATCAGAACCATGCGGAGGTGATGCTCCACGTCCAGTGCAGGTGGCTTGCAGAATTTGTTGATGAAGAAACTGATGGATCCTAGTAGTCAGCTCACCCAGGATGGGTGAAAGGAAAATCTCCATTTGAAGGCTCTCTCGTCAGCAAAGATAATGCAGCAGCTAGCAGAGGGAATGAACAGTAGTGAACAAACTGAGATGAGATGGCTCGAAATCTATGGACTTTAGTAGTCAGCTCACCCAGGACCAAAGAAATGGAGCTTGACTCCAGTCCAATAGTCTATCAAAATGCCAGTTTGTGGTTCTTAAGGAGTTGAGTACATGCTCAAGTCTATCAAAATGCCAGTCAGTTGAGTCCAATGGTCAGAGTCCATGTGCTTGATTTCGGCCTTCAGCTTTTGATTGACCTTTGTCTCGGTAACTCGTTGTTGTTAACAGACTCTACCAGTACTTGGTCATCATTTATTTTATTATGTAACAGAAGAGGTTCGGTACAACAATGAAAGGAAAAAAGAAAAGAAAAGAAAAGAAGCTAGAGATCTAATTTATCAGTGAGCTAGAGCCATTGCCATCTTTGTAATTTCTCTGGAAAGCTGCACCACAATTTTGCACTTGTACACTTGCATTAATTCCTTGTCTATTGCTCTGTCATCAACCATGATCAAGATCAACTAGCCATTCAGAAGAAAAGACAGCTAAGGCTCCAAGGAGGCAAGGTTGCGTCTAGAAGAATGCAACGAGAGACTAAGTCAAGTCATGAAAATATGTTAGTCCCCTCCAATTGTCATACGTAATTAGTTTTCATAGAGTTGGGGATCCTTTCACCTTCCCCATCAAGTTTTGATTGACATTTTGTCTCCCTAGCTTGTGGTTGTTAACGAATGCTACTGGTATTTGCTGAGATCGGGCACAAGGCCCTTTTTCTCTCGGCGAGTTAGAGTCATTGCCACCTTTGAATTTCTTTGCAAAGCTGTCATGCAATTTGCATTTGTATTGTACACTTTCGTTGATTCCTTGTATGCTCTTCAGTCATGATCTAGGTCAAGTAGCCATTCAGTTTTCACATAACGAGAAAGCATAAGCTCCTCTTTTCTCCACTGCAGACTCTTCTTGTGAGAGGTCCCTCCAGCCTGAAATTAATGACATTTGAAATTTCCAAGATATGTCCAGTTTACTGTGTATCCTGCCACTTGCATCTGAACTATCACCAGCTCAATGATTCCTGGCATCTGAACACTGAAATTCATTGAGTTTCCGTTCAACTCTGTGTTACAATTTGGTGAAATTTCTATCACACAAAAGGCAGAGCTACGGTTCACACTGTAGTTCAGATTTTCAGAGTCTTCAGATGACTTTCTTAAAAAAAAAAAAAAAAAGTCTTCTGGAGCAGAGCGGAATCGATTGGAGGTTGGGGGGGTACGCACGAATACCTGGAGTTGGAGTGTGCGGAGGATTGTCGCAAAGGCAACGGCGAGCGGCGCCGGCCGACCCCGCCGGCTTGGCCTGTGCTGATACAGAAAGCGCGAGGCTTTGTCCCCTCGACCAAACCGCAGCAGCCCACGGCGGCGGTGAAGGCGCTTGGATCCTGTGGAGAAACATCCTACGGACGTGGGGACGCTTCGCGGCGGTGGCCGGAGAGGCCAGCGAAGCCCGCCGGCAGCTGCGGAATCGCCGGTTACCATGGCCCGGCGCCCAGAGCTTTTCGTAGAAACCACCCTCGTTTGGATCGCGAATATTAATCGCGATCCGAGTATTTGCAAAATACACCCTGATTTGGATCGCGATTATTAATCGCGATTCAAATCGTTTCATATAACCCCTTGTTTGAATATGAATTTTGCAACATAGACCTTAGCTAGCTCTGTTCCATGGGTGATCTCTCCGTCGTCGACTGCCGCCGTCGTCGTCTTCCGTCCCGGCCGGAAGTGCCGCCGGAGGCCTCGAGTTCCCTGCAAGATTACGGGCCGCACCCAAGCAGAGAGCGATCGAGGAAGATGGGACGGCTTCGACGGGGTTCAAGGGGAATAGGGCCTTGACTGTTCAATGAGCGAGGGCGATATTCCCCATTGCAATCTCGATGGTGGCTTCGCCATGCGCGTTCGTTATCGACGTCCTCAATTGGCCGCCATCTGATTCTGATCTTTGCGATCATGGGCACATTGGGCAGCGAGGCTAGTTGACATCCTGGCAAGCCTGCAATTGTTGGATATTTTGTGACCGTCATGTCAATAAATATACTCGAGATAAAGGGGAGTAATCCTTATTCCCCATATCTCGGAATCGGCTCCAACAGAGTCCGATTTGTTGCCGTGATCGTGAGGCAACGATAAGGAAACCCTAGGGCTCGGCCCCGGGCCTACAGTGCTATATAAGCTGAGGTCGTACCACCCCAAAAGGTACCCTTCACGCTTCCTAAGGTTCCCCGGAACCATCCACCCTATACCGATCAATCAGACGCACTGGAAGCCCTGGAAGCTCGAGTTCCTCCCGTCGCAGGTCAATCCCGTTGGCGTCCAGAAGGCCGCCGTCACCCACCGAAGTCTCTGAAGGAGAGACTTCGATACAAGCCCAACATCGCCCTCAACGTCAACTTGAACACCGCCTCTCCGGCCTTCACCGTCGCGATGGACAACACCACCGCTGGTATAAGACCGGATCCGACTCCATTTACTTCCGCATTAGATCTAAGCTAGATGTGATCTTGTATAGGCTAGGTGATCCTGTTTAGTTAAGTTCTAAGCATTGTTAGCCTTCATCATTCACTCTAACAATTGGTATCAGTCACCTAGATCTAGCCTACTAGATCCCTAGCACTCCAAAACCTAAGCCTTTGGGTTCGGTTACACTAGATCCATGCATGATTAGGCTTTCTTTGAGTCGATCTAGTGTTACAGAGGAGGTTAGAGTAGCATAAGATGAGATCAGAGAAGAAAAGTTAAGTTTTTCATGCTATTATGTTAGATCAATGAAGGAAAAGATGAGATTAAGCATTATTTTATCAAGTTTTAGTCACTGCATGTGTAGATCTACTCATTTTGTAAGTTATTCTTCAAGATTTAGACTAAGATCTATAAGTTAGGGTTTCGGATTCATGTTTTAGCCTATCTTTTAGTTTCGGATTAGCCATGTCGCACACACAAAGTCAGAGAAATTAGAAGGGGATAGCATCCAAAACACCGATTCAAGCATGCAAACCCTAGCAAACCTCAGATCCGAAACCCAACCCCGAGTCAAACCCTAGATCTACGCAAACCCTAACCCTAAGCATGAGATTCAGATGGCGTACCTGGTCATGGCGGCCGCGCGTAGTAGATCCGCGCGCGCGACCGCCGCCTTCAGCGCTGGCGAAGACGAGGATGGCGCTCGCACGGGCCATGTGTTGGCCGTGACAAGCAGACCACCTCGGCCGCGCATGCGCCTTCGTGGTGTGCGCCTCCGCCCTCCTCGTGCCTTGTGCCAGGAGTACTGGACCGCCGCCGTTGAGCTCCGACGAGACACCTCGACGGGCTAAGCGCGATACGCACGCAGCGCCGGCGAGGACACTCGCGGAGCTCCGGCGAGCAGCTTCGGAAGCGCGGACGGAGTCCCTCTGTTTCTCTCCTCGCCGGATCTGGTGGGGAAGAAGAAGAGGAAGGAGATGGCGCGCTCTTTCACCGGATCTGGTTCGCTGGAGGTGGGGGAGATGGAGGCGCATCACGCCGCCGCGCGCTGCTGCTCGGACGAGGGGGAGGGAGGAAATGAGTTAGGGTTTCCCTCCCCTCGTCTGTTTCGGGCTTATATACAGCGTCGCCGCGCGGCCGGCCGATCTCAGCCGTCCGATCTGGACGAGCGGCTGCGATTGACGCGGGGCGCGCGCGGGCGCGGGGCGCTTGCCGGGCCGTATCTCGGCCGGCCTGCCTCCGTTTGCCCCTGGGCCTTAGGCCCATTAAGCGCTGGGCCGCTTTCGCGGCTGTTGCGCCGAGCCGCTGAGCCGAGCCGAGCCTGTGAGCCGAGCCGAGCTGCGAGCGGAGCCGCGCGTACGCGCGCTGCTGGGCCGCGCTCGCTGCGCTCCTGGGCCGCCCACTGGGCTGCGCGCGTTAAGGGTTGCGCGCGCGGCTGTTGGGCTTTCGCGGGCCGATTTCGATTCTGAGCCGAATTAGCTTTAGAATTTATTCGAATTTTCGGCGTATTTTCGAATTTCAGTGCATTTTGAGTTTAAATTCCCTCTTAATTACAGTTTTAAGCTTAGTTTAATTACTGTATTATTTAAGATGTATTTTAATACTGTTTTAAGTTTTGATTAATGCTTGCATAAGTATTTTATTAAGAATTTTGCTGTTGTAAATTAAGATTTATTCATGTTTATTCATTGAAATTTAAGTTTAAATCCACCAATATATTTTGAGATGCCTCTAAATAAATGGAACCACCGAGAAGTTTATTTAGAGTAAACTTGTGATTATTTCTGACCATCGTTGATTGATCATGAGTAATAAGATGAATTTCGATTGTTTTCCCCACCGGTGATGCAACTTGATTTTCATGCATGAATTTAATCAGACCACCGTAGGGTTATTTTCATGCTTTTATTCGCATTTCAAGTATATTATTACTAAGCCAATTTCACTTGTCTTATTTCAGTGAACAACGTGAACCAAGTGGCTTCGTTCCTGAACAACATTCAGCCGCTCAATGGAGCGAACTTTCTGGACTGGAAGGGCAAGGTCATGACGTGCCTAGCATGGAATGATCTTGATGTTGCTTTCAGAGAGGACAGGCCTGCTGCTCCAGCTGAAGGGCAGACTTCTTCTGCTTTTGACAAGTGGGAGAGGTCCAATCGCATGGCTACCATGGTGATGAGTCAGACTATCAGTCCAGGCATCAAGGGGGCCATTCCCCTCAAGAATGCCCAAGGTGTTGAGTACACTGCTAAGGAGCTCTTGACTAAGTTGAGGAGAACTTTAAGAGCTCCTCCAAGACTTATGCTAGCACGTTGATCATGAAGCTCGTCTCCTCTCAGTACAATGGTAAGACAGGCATCAGGGAGCACATCTTCAGCATGTGCGACATGGCCAACAAACTCAAGGAGATGCAGATGGAGATCTCAGATGGTTTTCTTGTGCATTTCATTCTGACCTCTTTACCATCACCGCAGTACGCTGCCTTCAAGATCAACTACAAGACTACCAAAGCAATTTGGACTCTCAGCGATTTAATCAGCTACTGTGTTGAGGAGGAGGAAAGGCTCAAAACTGAGAAGATGAAGGACGTGGTCAACATGGTTGGCAATCTCTCCCTCAGTGATACTCCTAAGAACCAGCATGAGTCTGGCAGCAGCAAGCAGGGCGCTAAGAACTTTAAGAAGAATAAGAACAAGAACTTCGCTCCAAAGCATGAGAACAAGTTCAAGAAAAGCAGCTACACCTCAGGGGGCAAGATGCTGTGCTCATTCTGTGACTCCCCCAAGCACCTTCAGAAGAACTACGCTGGCTTCAAGGAATGGTTGAAGCAGCAAGGTAATTTTAAATTTGATTCTGTCTCCTTTATAGATGAATTATTCTTAGCTGATTTTTCCCCTAATACTTGGTGGATTGACTCAGGTGCCACTGTGCACATTTCTAATTCATTGCAGGCATTCCTTACAATCCAAACTATAAGAAGGGGGACATAAACCTAAGAGTGGCTGACGGCAACGGCGTTGAAGTCGAAGGCGTTGGAAGCTTCGTCCTTGAGTTGCCAGGCGGCTTCCAGCTTAAATTAGATGAAGTTCTTTATGTTCCTAGTCTTAAGAGAAACCTTATTTCAGTTTCAGCTTTAACAGATTCAGGACATATTTGTGTTTTTGATAAAGACAAGTGTGAGATTAAATTTAATTCAATAAGTGTTGGCCTTGCTAGTCGGCAAGGCAAACTTTATATGCTCTCTCTTAATGATGATTCTGTGATGAATGTCTGTAATGTTGCCAATGTTTCAAATAAGCGTAAGCGCTTTAATGAGACCTCTTCGAAATTGTGGCACTATCGCCTTGGTCACATTTCGAGGGGGAGAATGTATCGTCTCATTAAAGAAGAGATTATAGAACACTTAGACTTTTCAGACTTAGACCAATGCATTGATTGCATTAAGGGGAAATATGCTAAGAAAATTAAGAAAGGTGCAAACAGAAGTACGGGCGTATTAGAAATTATTCACACAGATATTTGTGGCCCTCTTCTGTTACATCGGTAGATGGTTATGATTCTTTTATAACATTTACTGATGATTATTCACGCTATGGACACATCTACCCTATTCGCAAGCGTTCAGATGCGCTAGAAATATTTAAGATTTATAAGTTAGAAGTTGAGAAACAGCACAATACTTCTATCAAAATTGTAAGATCAGACAGGGGAGGTGAGTACTATGGCAAACATACTCAATATGGTCAAGTTAAGGGACTATTTGTTAAGTACTTAGAAGAAAATGGCATTAGAGCTCAGTACGCTATGCCAGGCGAACCACAGCAAAATGGAGTTGCTGAGCGTCGCAACCGTACGCTAATGGACATGGTACGTAGCATGCTCAGTCATTCTAGCTTGCCTGTGGAATTGTGGATGGAAGCGCTTAAAACAGCTACTCACATACTAAATCGGGTTCCATCTAAGTCAGTTCCCAAAACACCGTTTGAACTGTGGAATGGGAGGAAACCGTCTTTAAATTATTTAAAGGTATGGGGTTGTCCCGCTGAGGCAAAGTTGTTTGATCCACAACAAAAGAAACTGGATTCTAAAACAGTAAGCTGTAATTTCATAGGATATCCAGATAAGTCAAAGGGATACAGATTTTATTGTCCTGGTCGCTTCACTAAGTTTGTAGAAACCAGACATGCTGTGTTCCTAGAGGACTCAGAGATTAGTGGAGGTTTTTCGAAGAGGGATATAAGTCTTGAAGAGTTGCACGTTGAGTTACCCACTTTGGAAATTCCTGAGTTCATGGAGGCATATCAATTTGTACCACCTGTGATCCCTCAAATTAGCAGCACCACGCCTACTGCTGTCATTCAGCAGGAACACGTGGCGCAGGCCCCTGTTGTTCCAGTGCCAGTTGTCCCTGTTCTTCAGGCTCCAGTTGCTGCTGTTGCTCAGGCACCTGCAGTTGATAATCAGGCGGGAGAAATTCCGCAACAAGAACCTACTGCAGTTCCTGAGCCAGTTGTGAATGAGCCAACAATAAGACCACAACGAACAAGGAAGCCTGCAATTAATCCTGACTTATATGAGACTTATTTAACTGAGGACCTGTCATACAAGACTTAATTAACTGAGGACTTGTATAATGTTGGGAAAGTTGATGACCCTGCTACTTTCAAAGAGGCAGTAGAAAGTGAGAATTTCACTAAATGGATATAAGCCATGGAAGAAGAGCTAAAGTCTATGAGTTCTAATAAGGTATGGGATTTAATTGAAATTCCTAATGAAGTCAAACCAGTAGGCTGTAAATGGGTCTACAAGACTAAACGTGATTCCAAAGGGAATGTCGAACGATTCAAAGCTAGACTTGTAGCAAAAGGGTTTACACAGAAGGAAGGGATCGATTACAAAGAGACCTTCTCTCCTGCGTCTACCAAAGATTTATTAAGAATTGTCATGGCACTTGTAGCTCACTTTGATATGGAGTTACATCAAATGGATGTTAAGACTGCATTCCTTAATGGTGACATAGATGAGACTATTTATATGGCTCAACCGAAAGGTTTTACCATTAAGGGTAAGGAACACATGGGATGCAGATTAAGAAAGTCCATTTACGGACTTAAGCAAGCATCCAGGCAGTGGAACCGTAAATTCGATGAAGTCATTAAGAGATTCGGATTTAGGGAAACTCAGGTAGACAAATGCATCTATGTCAAAGAAAAGGGTGGAAAGTTGATGATCCTAGTACTATATGTAGATGACATACTGTTAGCTTGCAACGATAAGAACATGTTGCATGAGACTAAGAACTTCTTATCGTCACATTTCGATATGAAGGATCTCGGTGAAGCCTCGTATGTACTTGGCATTGAGATACACCGGGATAGAGCCCAAGGAATACTAGGATTATCTCAGAAAGCATATATTGAGAAAATGCTTAAAAGATATAAGATGGATAAGAGTAGCACATCACCTGTTCCAATTCAAAAGGGCGATAAGTTTAATTTAGGACAATGCCCCAAGAATGATTTAGAAAGAGAGAAAATGAGGAACATTCCCTATGCATCAGCAGTCGGAAGCTTGATGTATGCGCTAGTCTGTACGCGTCCGGACTTAGCATTTGCAATCAGTGTCTTTAAAAGATATCAGGATAATCCAGGATGGGCTCACTGGGTAGGTATCAAGAAGGCATTAAGATATTGCCAAGGCACTAAAGATTACATGCTTACATATAGAAGATCAGACAACCTTCAGGTTGAATGTTACACTGATGCCGACCTTACTGGCGATGAGGATGATAGAAAATCCACCTCTGGGTATATCTACATGCTAGCAAGGGGAGCAATTTCATGGAGGAGCGCTAAACAAGGTGTAACGGCTGCGTCAACGATGCAAGCTGAATTTGTAGCATGTTATGATGCTGTTGGGCAGGCGTTGTGGCTTAGGAGTTTTATTCCGGCACTAAGAGTTGTTGATAGTATCTCGAGACCTATCACAATGTATTGCGATAATAAAGCCGCAATATTCTTTTGCGAAAACGATAAAATAACAAGAGCTGGTAAGCATATTGAGCTTAAGTATCGTATCGTAAAAGTACGAAATCAGGACCAAACACTTAAGCTTGAGCATATAAGCACTAAGGAAAATATAGCGGATCCGCTCACCAAAGGCATATCACCATCGCTATTTGATAAACATGTATATTACATGGGTTTGGTTGATACATTTGAAAAGGTCCTGATCCAGGGCCATTAGTTTCCCCAAATAAGATTAAGAATCCTGACAAAGTTCTCAGTGAAGACTATGGGTAATGTTGTCCCAGTATGAGGTGGTTCTGCTGACGACGCATTGGTCTGGTACTAGCTGAATCACTTAGGAAGGGTTTTAGATTAAGTATAAGTTGAAATTAAGTTTTAAGTTTAAGTTGTTTGACCTTTGGTCAAGAGAGAGAATGTTGGATATTTTGTGACCGTCAGGTTAACAAACATACCCGAGATAAAGGGGAGTAATCCTTATTCCCCATATCTCGGAATCGGCTCCAACAGAGTCCGATTTGTTGCCGTGATCGTGAGGCAACGATAAGGAAACCCTAGGCTCGGCCCCGGGCCTACAGTGCTATATAAGCTGAGGTCGTACCACCCCAAAAGGTACCCTTCACGCTTCCCAAGGTTCCCCGGAACCATCCACCCTATACCGATCAATCAGACGCACTGGAAGGCCTGGAAGCTCGAGTTCCTCCCGTCGCAGGTCAATCCCGTTGGCGTCCAGAAGGCCGCCGTCACCCACTAAAGTCTCTGAAGGAGAGACTTCGCTACAAGCCCAACGTCGCCCTCAACGTCAACTTGAACACCGCCTCTCCGGCCTTCACCGTCGCGATGGACAACACCACCGCTGGTATAAGGCCGGATCCGACTCCATTTACTTCCGCATTAGATCTAAGCTAGATGTGATCTTGTATAGGCTAGGTGATCCTGTTTAGTTAAGTTCTAAGCATTGTTAGCCTTTATCATTCACTGTAACAGCAATATCTCCAGCAGCTGCTTGTTCATGTCATCGTCTACGTCGAGCAGACAGATTATTGTCTGACTATGTTTAGCAATAACAGTGTCTGGCGGGAGTAAATCAAGATGCAAATAAGATCGAGTTCTTGCTGATGGAATCTTCATTGGCAGCCATCTGCTGCACCAACCAGTAGCCCTTGTCCCTAGCTTGATGATCTGGGACGCCATGAGTGGTAGTTCTTTCTTCCTTCCACATTAGTCAATTGCCACTTAAAAAAAAAATCTCGTCGTTTGTATAAGAAAAAAAATGTCAGCTTAACCATGTCATTAACCAAGAAAGAGAAAAATTTGAGAATATATTTCACTCATTCTTCAGCTTAATATTGGATTTTCTTCTCTTTTGTATTTTCTAGTTGGAAATTACCTCTAGGACATGTTTGGAAGTTTGGAGTCGTCCAGGACATGTTTTTCCCAGTAGGATGAAAAAAAATTCAAACCGATTATTGACCATTTCTATTCTATCATTTCCGTTTGCCTTGAGTTGGACGGCGAAAAAGTACACCAATACACATAACTAGTCAAACTCAGGGTTAACCAAACCGTCGGGAACCGGTCCGGTTTGACCGGTTTCCGACCAAACCGCTCCGGACCGGTAGCGGTTCGGGGCGGTTTGAACCGGGCAAAATTCAAAATTTTCAAATTTAAATTTAAAAATAGAAAAATATCGTAAAAATTCCTAAAAATACTTCAAGGTGTGTGTAATCTATTGGTGTAAAAAGTTTTCAAATATTTGCTCATTTGATATTTTTTTTTGGCAAATACAAGTTAAATCAAAAAAGAAAAAGAAAAAAAGTGGTTGGCCCATTAAGGCCCATTTTTTTTGGACGCAAACCGGCCGGCTAACCGCCAAACCGGTCCGGCTAACCGGTCAAACCGAGCGGCTAACCGCTCCAACCGCCGGATATGTGAATTTGAATTCAAAATTTGAATTTGTTCGGTTTCCAGCGGTAACCGGTCAAACCGGACCGGCTAACCGCTACCGCTGGCTGGCGGTTCGAGGTCCCGGTTCGAAAAATAAAACCCTGGTCAAACTCCTCTTAAGAAATGACCAGTCAAACAGTTCATGTAGGAACAGAGTGAGCAGATAGTTGCTTACTAAATTCTCTCAATTCGTAGGAGAATGCCACCAAATTTTGCGGCACCACTTATTTCTCCTATCATTATTGACTATATGGGTGGATAATTGTTCAAAGAAAATATTACATATAACGATTGTGCTTTTTCTCTCAAACACAAGAGAAGCGCATGTCACTGCATGAAGAAGATATTTTTTTTACCTAATCCTGAAACTCCTATCTATCTTGAGTAAAACCAACGACAAGCAATTCATTTACCTTATCAGAAATCCATCACTCAACATGCGTTATCTAAGAAAACTATGCAAATGTCAGTGTCTGAAGAGCTTCACGGTGTGGTAAGATGTGATATCCTATCATGGCTGTGCAGTAACTTGTAACACCATATAAACAAATTCAGTTATCCTACTGCATAGAGCCAGAAATTACAAAACTTATAAATTTATCAGACAGAAGGGCGGCCCTGGTGCAGCGGTAGTGCCTTACCGTCTGTAACCGGAAGGTCCAGGGTTCAAGCCCCAGCCTCTGCACTTTGTGCAGGTAAGGCTGTGCGCATACATCCCTTCCCCAGACCCCGCGCAGTGCGGGAGCCTACGGCACTGGGTACGCCCTTTATAAATTTATCAAACACCATTTTTCATACAACGCTTCCTCTTGGCACCTATAGTTTTCAGCTCTAGAATCTCACAAGTATTGACATAGCTATAGTAGGGAGGTATCTGTAGGACATCAAATTTTCCATGAGGCTTAACACCTCCAAGTGTCACATCATGTTGTTTTATCTTCGGAACCTCCTCTTGCGACAAGCATTCACGTCCACCATAAATAACAAAATCTTCAGCTGGCCCACCCATTCTCTGAAGACATACAGGTCTATTTCTATTTAGAATATCAGATGGATGCCCACCAAGTCTGGAGATATGCCTCTGGATGAACGCTCTCAAGAAAGCCAGAACCTTGAACCAGAAGCGGATGTCAAAATGCTCCCTTAGAAAACATGCAGTGGCGTTTGCGCTATGGAAGGAACCGCTCAATGTCTAGGCAATCTCCATGGCTAGGTGCACATGCTTCGGGTGTACCTTGGTATCCATGCTTCCAAATGTAAGGGCCTTGAAGAAATACCAGTATGCCTCTTGGGGAAGATACTTAAGAGTTAGAGCTCGTGTCGTTCCAAACCTCACAATGTTTTCAGACCGGCTTGTAATTATGATTTTACTACCCGTTGGTAGGAATTGTTTGCAAACAAAATAAAAACTATTCCACGCAGATTCATTGAGATCCCCAATTAGCTCAACAATAACTAGCAATCTTCCATCTTTGTTTGAGTCCGAAACCTGATTTCGGTGCTTCACTGCACATTCTTCTCAAAAGTAGCTAGCTCATCATCTATAGAACCATGGTCATGCAACAGCAATATTTCTGAGAAATGATCACATACTCTTTCGTCCTTGCAAACATGAGCAACAAGGGTGCTCTTGCCCACTTTTCCAGGACCAACAATTGGCATAATCTCCAATTCCTCAGCGCAATGAGTTTCTGTGCGCATGAGAAAGTTGATGATAAGTTGTGCCTCCAACTGTCGACCAAACAGACAGTTGCTCAACAGAATATGCAAGCTGTATGGCTGATGATACAAGCGAGGATAGCTCTTGAAGAATATGACCAACTCATTTGCATCAATGATCATGGAGCTCAAGCTGTCTAGCACCTCTTGTAGTTCTTTAGAAATATCTGTACTTGTTCCACTGGGGAAACAGAAATGTTCCGCAGAGGTAGGTTTGGAAAAGAGTGAATACTGGCTTAAAATCTGATCTTTCGGCTCTTCTTTGTCTTTATATTGGCATCTGAAGCTATCGAGCATGTAATAGCCTCGGAACATAGAGTCCCTCAGCATCTCCAGCTGCTTGTGCATAGCTTGGTTTGTGATGTCCCATCGCATGGCCTCGTCAACGATGACCTGTGCCCGGAGAAGCACCCTCATAAGGCGGCCCTCCACATCCTTCGCCTGTTGCTTGGAGGATTTGCTTATGAAGAAATTGATGGATCTAGTGATCGCCTCACCAAGGACTGCAGAAAGTAGCATATCCATGTGGGGACTCTTATCAGGAATATCAGTGGGTGGAGAGGAGAATGGAAAGTGCGCTGTGGAATGGTGTAAATTTATTTGAGAGCGAACTCCATGGACTTCAAGAGCATATAAGGAACAACATAACCTATTGTAGACGCAGGAGGTCCATGTTCTTGATCCAGTCTAACGGTCCATGCACTCGGTGTCTATTCAACTTCTCTGCAAGGCTACCCTGCAACATGTGATTTCTCCACTTCCATTAATTCCTTGGCCCTTGTGTGTGGATCAAATTAAGGTAGGACTTGATCAAACATTACTTGAGCTTTCACATAACTGAAGTCACACAGTGCACCTCCAGTTTCCTTGCAGGCCCTGAGCCACTAATTCCTGAAAGCTAAGCTGTACCGGTCAAAATGGTAGCTGGACTACAATGCAAACAGACTAGTAAAACACTAGAAGCTGTCCAAACAAAAACGTTGATTTTGACCCTTACAAAGAAACAATTATGCAGAATACAAATTGAACGTCAGGCAGAGGCTAGTAAAAGCAAAATGAAGACCATGCACCAAATTGAAAAAAGGGGGCACAGACTGAACAGTATATATGACCCTGTTTGATCCACCAAGCATCTTGCAACTGTGGTATTTCCTCAACTGCTTGTGGAAATTCGGGGTTAAAACGAAATCCACGCTCGACTATTGATGTAAAGGTACTCGTTTTGAAAGTTTTGGAATAGTGACTACATATAACCAAGTTATTTGGGAACAGATTGCTTCGTGTTCCGTAGATTGGAGTGCATGCTTGACAGTCACGAGTTTATAGCATCTGGAATGGCATTGAGATTCTTTTCATATCCCAGAATGTAGAGTCATGCGTCAGATTGGAGTTCAGACTATAGACAGAGTAAAAGGTTCAGAGTACGGATTGAGTACCTGGAGGCTGGAGATGGAAACGTTCGACGCTCGGCCAGTTCTTGCGGGGCCAAGTCGAGCAGAGCCGCCGGCTGGCTGAGGTCCAGGTCCAGCTTCACCCCAGCTGTATTCCGCAGGCTGGCGGCGCCGCGCTTCCTAGCCGTCGGAGGCCACCGAGGTGGCAGGTCGCCGGCGCCGCTGCGGGAATGGAGGTAGGGTAGGGACTCGAGCGGCGCCCGCGCGCGAGGCCGGAGGCAGCGCCCTTGTCGCGAATTTGAAGGAGGCCAGCGCGGGTTCCTTGGCGGGAGGGGTCTCGAATGTCGCCGGCGGCGGCCCGAGCTCGCCGAGAGCCTTGTCTCCGGCCAGGTATATTTGCATATATCCCCCGGTTCCGATCGCGATTATTAATCGCGATCCGAATATTTTGATATGCCCCCCTGGATAGGATTGGGAATTTTGCAATTTGCTCCTTGGGTTGGTGCTCGCTCTCTCTCCCGTCTGCTCATCCACGGCGGCCGCCCCGCCGCCGCCTTCGGCCATCGCCTTCCCGCCCCGGCCTGACGCAATGGCCTCGCCATCTCGGCCCCTGGCAGATAGCAGTTGGTATCGAGGGGTCAGCATCCTCGCCACTGTACAGAATGGAACTGCTACTGCTCCAAGCCTCCAACCTGATAATGGATTGATAGGATAATCCAAGTACAGAGATAAATACCTGTACTGATACAAGGGTTAAACTTTTTCTTCTTCAAGGATTACAGGATGGAAGCATTGGATGCAAGTCTGCGGCTATGCGATCCTCGATGGATTTACATGTGAACTGAAGTCTGACGAAACTGAATGGATGTTTCCTTGGAGCTCCGATATTTGCCCAACTGCATGTCTTCCTTGGAGCAGTTGCTATCGAGTGGTCAGCAGCATCCTCGCCGCTGTACCGACTGGAACTGTTACTTGTCCAACTGATAAATCTCCATGTTCAGATAAATCACTGTACTGATACAAGGGTTAAACTTCTTCTTCGGCAAGGATTACAGGATGAAAGCATTTGATGCATCTCGGCGGCTAAGCGTTCCTCGATGGCTTTACTTGTGGATTGAACTCTGACGAAACTGAATGGAACAGCTGTGGTATTTGGCTAGCTGCATGTCTTCAGTTCGTCACAGCTAATCCAATTTGTCAACCACTGCATAGCAGGTTCATCGTTCCTGATATCAGTCGGCTTATCTAAAAGGATTTCTTGTATTTTTTATTATGAACTTATGATACTCTGTTATCTGTGAGCGGCTTTGTCAAAGAAAAACCATATCCTGTGAGCAGCCTGAGGATCATATCCTCTCGAGTTTTGTTTTGCAGTTGTCAGTTGACAGAAAACAATCTTTATCCATGCTCGACTACTCACCAAGTTATTTGTGATCGAATTGCTCCGTGTTTTTTTGAGTCCAAGCTCGACAGATGAATAATAGATGATCAGTTGAAGCCGAGCTATGCACATATGGAGCCACCACTGTTTAGAGATGGGCCCCATTCAAATGCAAACGACAAAGGCAGGCAACCACCATCCATTACAATGCGTGCTACTGATACCTGCCTATACTGTGGAGGACTAGGTAGGTAGGTTGCAACGATCAGCATTACTGCTCGGTCGACCTCGGCGATGGAGCGCGAGCAGCCATAAATGGCCATCCCTCGCCGGAGACGGCAGCAGCATCAAGCATTCAACCACAGTGTGGAAGATGGCGGCGGCGCACGTGCTCCTCTTCCCGTGGCCGCTGCAAGGGCACCTGAACCCGATGCTCCACCTGTCCTCCGCCCTCCTCGACGCCGGCCTCCACGTCACGCTCCTCCACACCCACCACAACCTCCGCCGCCTCTCCCTCCTCTCCCCTACGGCGGCGCCGCCGCACCACCCTCGCCTCCGCCTCCTCTCCATCCCCGACGGCCTCCCCGACCACCACCCCCGCTCCGTCGCCACCGTCATGGACCTCTTCCACTCCATGTCCAACGCCGGAAGCGAGGCCTATCGCGCCGTGCTGCGCAGGGAGACCTCCTCCTCCTCGCCGGTGACGTGCGTCATCGCCGACGGCACGATGCCGTTCGCCATCACCGTCGCGGAGGAGGTCGGCGTCCCGGCAATGGCGTTCCGGACAGAGAGCGCGTGCGGCTTCCTGGCATACCTATCCATGCCCAAACTCCTGGATCTCGGCGAGCTCCCCTCCCCTTCCGACGAGCCGGTGCGCGGCGTCGCCGGAATGGACGCCGGGCTCCTCCGGCGGCGAGACCTCCCACGCGTGGCGCCGTCGGACCCCGACCCCGTCGCCGTGCTCCGCGCCGTCGCCGCCACCGCCGCCCGCTGCGCCGAGTCGCGCGCGCTCATCCTCAACACCTCCACGTCCATGGAGGCCGCCTCCGTGGCATCCATAGCTGCTCAAGTCCGCGGCGAGGTCTTCGCCGTTGGCCCTCTCCACGCCACGCCCGCCGCGGCGGCGGAGCGCGAGGTCGCCGGCGCCGGAGAAGAAGGAGGAGACTGCACGGCGTGGCTTGACGGCCACGCTGACCGGTCGGTGGTGTACATGAACCTCAGGAGCTTGACGATGGTGTCACGTACGGAGCTCGACGAGCTCCTCCATGGCTTGGTCGACGCCGGGCACCCCTTCCTCTGCGTGCTCCGGCGAGACATGGTGCTCGACGACGACGGCGAGGTTGTTGATGTGCTCCGGCTGGCGGAGAAGGCGGTGGCGATCGCCGGCGAGGAGAGGGCGATGGTGACGGAGTGGGCGGCGCACCGGGACGTGCACGGCGTGCTGGGGCACCGTGCGGTGGGGTGCTTCGTGACGCACGCCGGGTGGAACTCGGTGCTGGAGCTCGCCGTGGAGGGCGTGCCGGCGGTGTGCTCGCCGTACTTCGCCGACCAGCAGACGGTGAGCCGATTCGTCGGGGCGGTGTGGGGGAACGGGCTCGACATGAAGGACGCCGTGTGTGATAGGGAAGTCGTGGCGAGGATGGTCAGGGATGCCATGGAGTCCGTCGAGATTAGGGAGAAGGCTGAGGCCATGGCGCGGCGGTTGAGGATGGATGTGGAGAAGGGCGGCTCGTCGGCGAAGGATTTGGACCGCCTCGTCGGCTTCATCACCGAGCTCAGCTCTTCTGCGGCGGCGCAGCAAGTTCAATCGTCATCCGGAGACGAAGGCGTCGACAAGAATTCGTCATCGCCCCTGATTGCCTAGTTCTTCGCACTTGAGTGTCATCGTGTTTGGCCGATCATCCATCGTCCAATCATACAAGCTCGTCGCTGTGCTGCATACTGTATGTACAACATGAGAAGCTGTCTTATCTGGAACATTGGCTTGACAATTTCTGTATGTTGTCTTTTGTGCTCTGATGACAACCGTGCACTTACGTAAGCGGGATCACTGAACATGTACGCTTGACAGTTAAAGCTAACTAAAAAAGAGGCGTATTTTTAATGAACGCTTCAGGCTAGGCAACCAAAAAATCAACCACTACTACTGCCATATCCCAGTTCCGTCATGTTTAAGGCAACCAGAGTGGAGTTTCACACTTCAGAAAATGGAAAATTCAGAATTGCAGAGTATGCATGCATACCTGGAGGTGGAAAGGTGCAAGTTAAAATGTCAAGACTCTGTATATGCTGGCACTGGCAGAAAAAGTAGCTACACTTGTGTGTTACATATGCATTTGAGATTTCAGTCTGTACATAAGCAGCCGATGTTCTATCACTCAGTAACTGTGAAGAATCAAGCTGTCACGACCGCACTAGTACTGTGTCCCAGTTCGTTGAAATTGCAACAAAAGTACACAAGGCAGAGTCATGCTTCATAGTGGAGTTTCAGACTTTCAGAGAATGTAAAGTTCAGACTTTCAGCCGATGAAAGCTAATCATCACATGGATACAATCGTCTCGGTAGTTATGGGTGAACTTGTCTGTAGATCAATATCTTTCTTGATTGGTAGATACTTGAAGCCTGCAGATTCATCAAAGGAGAAGAATAGAAAGAGATTGCAATGGATGCTTGTGCGTGTTCGCGTCACTGTCGAGGAGGCACAGATGAGGCACATCACAAACGAAGCAATGCTTCAGCAACTGAAAATGCTGAAACAAGCGATGTACCGAGGTTAATACATGCTAGACACCTTCATACAACAAGCCCAAGAAGAAGAGAAGGGCAATGACCATGGTGCGAGACATTCCTTATCCATGTCTAAATTCAGTCCTGCTAAGCGTGTTCGTTTCTCTCGCAGAAGTAAATATGGCATAGAAAAGATAGAAGATATGCTTGAATGTGTAGATATCGCCATTGCCAGTATGAGACTATGAGTGAGTTTGTTATTTTCCTCAGAAACTACCCTCCTATGTTTCGCCAGCCATATAGTACATACATGTCACACCCGATTTTATAAACAAAATCGAATGCTCATCACATGTATGTCAGGATCTGTTTATTCATACATGTGGCGATTACAAAATTTAACCATGCCAAAGTTAGCGTAGAAACAATGCAAAATGACCCGGGGTCTAAAAGAAAGTTTACAGAGTAGCGTAGATCATTGTCTTCAGCGGAACGGGACTCCATCTCCACAGTCAGTTGATCGGGGGTACACCAGTCTAGTGGCGAATCATCATCTTCACGACTCTCCACTCCATCTCCTAAGTCTGAATAGCAGGGGGAGAGACATAGCAGGGGTTGAAAGAGAAAACGGTGAGTACATCAAAATGTACTCCGCAAGTGTGGGAATAATATGACATGAGGCCAAATCAAGGAAAGGCTTACTCTGGTTATAAAGCACATAAGCAACTCATCCTGAACCTTAATTACCTTAGCACCTATTTAACTAAATGTGATTCACCAGCACCAAATTCATAATATCATCGGATTCTATCCAACCAACATGAGAACATGGCCCCAGATTCCATCTGAGCACCAAACCAACCACTGGATTCCATCCAGACCAAACCACACCAGGGTACCACCACCTGGTGACCAAACCAACCAAAGCCCACTAATCACAAAGAAGTCCAGGCTTGCTCATGACCGAGAACAACGGCTGATATATCAGTTTTACACTCTGCAGAGGTTGCACACTTTCCCCACGAGTCGTGCTTCACCTCGAACTGAACACCACAAAGGCGAACAGCTAGGATCATCACACTACAAGGCCTTTCAAAAGTCGTTGATTCCCACCTGAGGACACCCACTAAGGTTTCACCGCTAACAGGGAGTCCATTTTCCCTCCACTGCAGAAGCCCCCTCTTGTGCCACTAAACCGTCCAACAATGCCAACAGGTGGGACAACCATCTAGTCAGCCAGGTCCAGAGCCATATAGACCTCGTGGTTTCGCGGTATAGCCAGGTTACTTGTCCATGAACCGGTCCTTAGAATCTAGAGCAGGTACGAGCACCAACCCATGTGTCCACGACATAAACCAATCAAACCATCAAATACAGAATCCACCGGTTCCGTCCATCCTGCTCAGATTCCCTATTCAACATGTTACTACCAAAATATTACCAACCAGGTTGCATATGTTCATTAGTCAAATTTGATATAAACCACCCAACCCAACCATGACTGCAAGCTAAGCATAAGTCTACTCATGACCAACCAACCGGGGTTTCAAGGATGTTATCAGAAAATCTAGTCAACCATAACATGGGATTCCAATTATGACTCAGCATGCCTAATATACTATCTACTCTATTAAAACAAAATAAATAGGATCAAGTATGGACAAGGACACTTGCCTCTGACGGAAGAAACATAGACAGCTTCGAATTCTTGAACTTGGAGATCACAAACGGCTCACTTCCTAAACACGCAAACATCCATAGGCAACACACAATAAATACTAAGAACAGTACACCAAACAATAATAAAATACGATACAAGGACTACTAACGTTTAATACTCGTTGCTATGAACGCATGAGCGTAAGAATGACTTGAAAATGATTTACGGTTAAAGAGATACAAACATTTAAAGGTTTAGGAACCTATATGTGAAACTGTAAATAACAGGGACTAAATGAGATTATGATCATGAGTAGTAATCCAAAGGTTAGCAAGGGATTAAGGATTGACATTTATAGTAACAAGTTATATGGCAAAACTCAGGAGCTTTGGCGTGGGACTAGGGATGGTGTTATGCACTGAATAATTAGCAAAGGATTAATAGTTGATATGAAGAAGTATTTAATTGATCTAATATGGACCATCGGATTGGAATCTAATGGCTGTTAGATCATCTTCTTGGTCAGGCACATGAACGATGACCAGAAGGTGCCCTCCATAAACATTGACGTACAGGAACTCACTGTAGAAACGGCACATCAACCTACGGTGCACGGATTTCGATGGGAAGCGGCAAAACGGAATGCATGCAAGATGAAGATCTCACCTAGGCTGTTTCGGACGGCTGCGACGAAGCGTATCAAACGCTGGATGGAGAGAGGTGAGAGGCATCTTTCTGTTCTTTCCCAGAAACGTACGGTTGCAGGCACAGAACGACATCGAGACGCAGCGATCTTCCTTCTTGATGTCCATGTGATACGGGCGAGAGAATACAGAGATGAGAGACATACACACAAGATCATTAGATGACTAAAGGGGGCGGCTTGCTGTACCCGGCCGAGAAGATCAATGGCGACGAACTGACCAAGGCACGCACGACGGCGGCTCTGGTGAGGTGCGGTTCTGTAGATGGAAAAGGAGGAGACGAAGGTTGCGGCATTGTGTTTTATAGAAACTGATCAGATCGTGCGGAGGGATCGACGACCGATGGTTTGGCATGACGGTTAACATCAGATGGATAGGGGTGACAAGCGGGCCCAGTGGTCATTGAGACAGAATGAAGGCAAGCCGGTCAAATGTTGAGTCGTGAGGAGTTTTAGAAAAGGTACATTTTAAAAGAAGATCGAAACCTATCGAATTTCGAAATACATTTTTCAGTCAATAAATTCCTAGTGCAAACTATATGGCATGAATGCACAAACAAAATTATAACCTATATTGATTATTTGGTTAGAAAAATATATTTTTTCCTTCTAAATAAATATTTTCTATGAACTAAACTTGGACATTTTAATAAATACAAGAAAATCTCTTTATTTTATAGTGTTAATTGTTCACATCCCAAAATAGAAATTTTGGGGTGTGACAATACATGTTCACTTTTCTCGTATTATTCTCTTGAGCGATTATGATTTCAGAGAAGAAAGGCAATGCGCCTTAAGAGATCAAGGCAGAATTAAATACCAAATGATGAATCAAATGAAGAAACATTTCTGGTTATTGTTGAATTACATGGGATTGTTGCTGAGAGTGCATGGAGAAGATTCCACTCTGCTTATGAAAGTAGTGTTTCAACCTGCAGTAGAATTATAATCACAAGCCGGTCAAAGGATATCATAAACTTTGGAACAACACCAGCTCTTAGCTTGAACTTTTTGTCACGAGAGGCATATTGGTATTTCTTCAAGGTACTACTGTTTGGAAGTGCAGACGCTGAAGAGCAACCGGAGTTAGCATCCATAGCGGTGACAATACTTGATGAGTACTTTGACCAAGGCATATATACACCGTTCACTGGGACTTTCATAAATCTAAACAACACAGCTATCCTGTTAAAGGCTAATGCTGGTGCTCATAATTGGCGCAAGATTCTTGAATGCATCAGGGAGAACAGGCAGCAAAATAGACGTTTATCTAGAAGAAGACTAAGTGATTCTGAGGTGGAGAATGATCGTATATTTCTCCGTAGATTAACTGAAACTACTCATTCAATATTGTGTAATCGTATAGGGCTTGATGATGAAGAGGCTCCCAACATAACTATGATAGATGGTATTTCTGAGAAGGTTCCACCACGTGGAAAATTTGAGATACTACTTTGGAAATCCCACTTGCCGCCATATCACAAATATATATATAGTTGTTAGATATTTTAGTTTGAGGGCAAGGTTATCAGGGATAAGGAGAGTCGGAAGAGGAAAAATTTGAGTTAGTTCTGCTACTGGATAAAGCTCTGTACATGTGAATCAATCAATTATCACTGTGATAGGATCCAATGCGTTAGTGCTGGTACGCACAAAAGTAATCATAGCGCGATTCATATTTCTCTCTCAAATGTAGGTGCTGTACTGTATGGTGATATTGTAGGTTAAAAGCATATGGATTTGTCTACTTCATTACCTATCTTTGTTAAGATAATGGAATGATTGATCCAATAGTTTCCTTGTGTTTGTTCTATGAGAATCCATAGTTCAGCAAGCTTTCACATAATTTTTGTATTTGTTTTATCTTGTAAAGGTGGGATCGTTGAACATATGAACTCCCTGGGGGTAATTGGCTACCGATACAAAATGAAGTCCAACAGCCATATGTTGCAGAGTATGTAGCAACATATGTTTGTTGACATAGAAGAAAAACAAAGCAGCTGCAGCGTTATATATATGGCATCGGAATCTCATTGAGATTAATTTGAAGGAACAAATCCAAACTTGATGGAATCAGATATGCTGAAAAAACTGAAGGTAGAACGAATAATCAATTTCGTGTGATAATTCAACTCCTCTCAGCCTGATGGCTACAATTGTAACTTCCACCTGCAGTTATATTAATTTGAATAATGAAATCTAAAGTACTACAAGTCCCTGATGTATAATATGGCTCGATGGCTACAGTTGCAGTCGTGCAGAACTATTCAAGAATTTCAAGGCATTGGCGCCTAACTTTCGATGTATTCTGAGCAGCATATGTTCTTTGACAGTAACAAAAAAAAAAATCACCAGCACATTATGGAACTTGAAATGCATTTATGTTAACTTCAACGATATCTCACAAATCAGTGAAACTAGATTTGCTGAAGAGGCCTGAGGACAGTAAATTGCAGCAGAGTGCAGAGTCATGTTCAGATCGGAGTTCAGAGCAAAGGCACAGCTATGGATACCTGGAAGCGCCTGGCCCTTCTCGGGCGACAACAAGCGACGCGGCGATCTCCGCTAGGCGTGGCGAGAGGCGCTCGGGCACGCCTCCCAAGACGTTACCTTCGTCCTTGCGTGCGGGCTGCTCGAGGCCTCATCTCCTCAGCCGACAAAGTGGTGGCATGAGATCGCACGTTTAGTTTGTCTAATGAAGTCTGAAAGCATGGCTCTGCCTTTTGTTGCAATTTACTCTGCATTCATTTCTTCTCAGCCAACCTAATTTCAGTGAATTAGGATAGGGTAGTTGTAAACAGTCTTTCACAAGCCACAAGAGCACTTGTGACTGCCTGAATCCGGCCAAAATCACGGACTAACAATAAATAGGAAATTCATTATCTAAAAAAAAATAAATAGGGAATTGGAAGGCAATATCTTGGAGATAGTATCTAGGTCAGGAAAAATACAAACTTAGTCATACCAGTAATGGTAATCTCTAAATTTTCAAACTAGCGTCTCTAGTAACTATTCTACACCATATGTGTTAGAAGCAGAGAATCAAACTCGTTTAGCTGGACTGAATTTGGACAGGGATAAGAAGTGGTTCACGCCAACGCCATGTTCTTTTTTGTCCATCTCTTCTTGAGGGACCAGCTGTATGGTGTCGAGCATGTAGTAGCCTCTGTATATCACTATTCTCAATATATCAAGGTGTGTTTAGATTGGTGAAGATTTCCTGAAAAAAATACTGTAGATCTAAAAATACATTGTAGATAAAAAGTGTTCTGTAGGTGGAAGGAATATGATGAATAGAAAAAGTTAGATGAATAGTGCTTTGTGGGGAAATGTTTTGAATCTAAACACACCGGTAGCATTGTTCGTATCACTGTTGAGGAGCATCTCTGCCTCCTCAACAGTGATCCGAACCCACAGCAGCATTCATTGTAGCTTGTGTATGATTTCCTCCTTGGATGGTGCTGGCTTGAAGTATCTATCAATCAAGAAAGAGAGGGATCTAGTAGCAAGGTCACCCAAGATTGCAGAGATGTTTGCTTCCATTGTAAATACTACTATTACAAATGACGCAAGGGGTTCGTAAATGGGCTCAGAGGAGTTATATAATGTAGAATCCCTATCTTTTTCTCGCCGTGTTCAGTAGCAAAAAGTAATTTTTACTTCAAGTACTTTTTACTTCCTATTCATCTCCCTCACATAACACGTTTTCTAAAAAAATTATTTTCCGCCTTTGCTATTGATCCTCCTCACATAACACACTTCCTAGAAAAAAATACTTTTTCTCTCCTCTAACTAAACACAGCATAGTCATTTTATTTTTCTGACTAATTAAGCCTCCGAAGTTACAGTTCTGTCAGTCTCTCACTCTGTGGTCCACATCAGTTCTCATCAGCTTCTAGTGTTATCTGAGAGCAACGAGGGAGAAAAAAAGCTAGTGGGTGAATGCGAAAGGATTCCCAAAGATCAAACATGGTGTCTGGTGTGCATGGACTACTGGAGAGTTTGGCCTTTTGCATGACTTTTACAGGTAATCTGCTGAGGATGGAACATGTACAGTTGTTCGTAATACATTAGCCATTATCTTTGGATTCTCTGCCCACCGACACCTCATGTCATTCAACAGCTCAGATCATTATTATTCATTTTCCCTCTACCTGCTGCATTATCTTCTTGAGAAGAGATCCCAAATAAACATGTTATTTTCTGCAGTCCTTGCCTCCTTGATGAGGTGACCACTACATCGATAAATTTCATGATCAGCAAATGCTCCAAGATGTGGGGCTCTGAATACGCAGCAGTCACCGTCAACGACACCGAGGAATGGCCCTATAAACAAGGAAATTAGTGTATTCCTGAGCCTCGAGAATGCCACGTGGTTCTATCATGCTGAACTGAGTTATTGCAATATCGATCGATGACATGTTATGATAAACAACATCCAAATGCCCGCTTCTTGGATTGTGCGTATAATGGCTCACAATACTCACTGGATAAAAAATTTCAAGTCTCGTTTGACATAAGTATATGAGTCTTCTGGTAGGTCTCTTTATTCACCCGGTCACCAGAGTTAGCACATATATACCTTGTGGTTTGGATCAATAGGTGTGGTCGTCTTGCCGACAAAGAGAGATGGTATACTGAAGGCAGCTGAGGTGAGGCGGACAAGATGATGATCAGCTCGAGTTTGGCGCTCAACCATAGCTTTGAATGCCGTCCTTAGGGCACAACTGTTTATATAAGTCCATGTAAGCAAAATAAGCTGACATGATTAACATTAAAGAAGAAAAAAGTGTACTAATGTCTACTACCTCATCTACTGCTCTGCTCTGGCTCATGCCCCCATACAAAATGACAAAAACTATAGTATAAATTAAATATCACATAAACAGCTAAATAGGCAACTCATTGTAAGTATGTCTGTTTATTAGTTGTTTATGTGTGTAAAATAAACAACAACTGTCTAAAGTTTTGTACATGCCCTTACCCTAGGCGACGCTGGATTTTGTAGACCATGTGGCCTGGTGGCGTGCGTGCACGTGAGTGCATAGGAGAGAAAGATTAGAGAAATAAGAGCATCTCCAAGAAGCGTTCTATCGGACCCTGTTGGCTTGAACATGTTATGTTAGTGAGCCAAGTAATAAGTTTATTGCTCATTGTCATTTGTGAAACTCGAGCGTTACTTTCTTTTTAGTTTTTCTTTTTATGCTAAAGGGTTTATTTACTGTATGTTTTGTGACATATTTCCACCATATCAAATTATAAGTCATTCTAGCTTTCTTGAAGAGTCAAATCATCACAAAGATTTAAGACACCGAATAGATATATTATGAAATATGTTTAAGTTTTTTGTTCTTTGGCTGGATTCAGGAAGTCACAAGCACTCTTGTGGCTTCTGGAATACATTGAGATTGTTTACAATTACTCTGTCCTAATTCACTGAAATTAGGTTGGCTGAGAAGAACTTAGTAAATTGAAACCTATAAGTCAGAGCCATACTTTCAGATTGGAGTTCAGAGTTTCAGACTTGATCAGACAAAGTAAAGTGGATAAATACCAGGAGGTGGAAACATGCGATGGGCTCCAGTCGCGACGACAAGCAGAGCAACCCGGCCGCGATGGCGCTCCCTCGCCATCTCAGGCCACCGCGTTGTCGGCAGATGGGTGCCATCCCGGCAGAGGAGATGGAGCCTCGAGCAGCCCGCGCGCATGGGCTGGACGAAGCACCTGGGGGCGTGAATATGGCGTGTCCGGGCGCTTGTCAATAAGACAATAACGGGGCTAGCGGAGATGGCCGTGTCGCCGCCGGCAGCCGAGCTCAGAGCCGTAACACCGGCCTGGTATATTTGCAACAAGGACCCCAGTTTGATCGTGACTATTAGTCGCGATCTAAATATTTCCACATACAACCTTGATTTGGATCGTAACTATTAATATCTATCCAACTATTTGTATATATACCCCTACTTATTTGCATATGGACCCTTGATTCGGGTTATGGCCATGGTCTTGTTCTCTCTGCCAGGCATCGCCGCCATCCGTCATCTCTTCCTTTCCTAAGAGCGAGCGAGAGGCAACCAGCAGCAAGCCGCACCCTTCCTCTCTCCGATCAAGTTGAACTTGGACAACGACGGTGACAACCATGGCCTTGTTTACTGCTCTCAAGATATTGAGTTGATGAAGCATTGTTCGGTTTTTGATGCAACTTCTCTCTGCCTCCTCAACAGTGAGACGAACCCGCAGCAGCATCCATATTGTAGCATTTGTATGATTTCCTCCTTGGATGGTGCTGGCTTGAAGTATCAATCAATCAACAAAGAGAGGGATCTAGTGGCAAGTCACCCAAGCTCACAGAGATGAGTGCTTCCATTGTAAATACCCCACCTGGCCACCTCTCCAGCTCGGCTCTCCCCCATCCACAATCTCGCGACGTAGGCCTCGGAATAATCCTCTCGGCCTCCGTGCTCCCTCGCCGAACTCACCCAGCGTTGATCACAGCCGAAGCAACCACAGGGAGCGTGCCCCCTCTCTCCTCCCCAGATCAATACTGTAATTAAGCCTCCGAAATTACAGTTCTGTCACTCTGTGGGGTCCACATCAGTTCTGTCACTCTGTGTATATTTGAGAGCAACGAAGGAGAAAAATAAAAGCTAGTCAGAACAATTGGGTGAAGGCGAAAGGATCCCCAAAAAGATCAAACATGGTACGGTGTGCATGGACTACCTAAGTAATCCGCTCAGATGGAACATGTAGTGTTGTTCGTAATACATTAGCCATTATCTTTGGATTCTCTGCCCACCGACACCTCATGTCATTCAACAGCTCATTATTCATTTCCCCCTGCATTATCTTCTTGAGAAGAGTTCTTCAAATATTTTCTGCAGTCCTTGGTGAGGTGACTACTATTATATCGATAAATTTCATCGTCAACAAATTAAATGCTCCAAGACGTGGGGCTCTGAATGCGCAGCAGTCACCGTCAACCACACCAAGGTATGGCCCTATATAAACAGGGAAATTGGTGTATTCCTAAGCCTCGAGAATGCCATATGCCAAGGCTCTTACATACCCTGACACCTTCATATGTTTTTCTATGATTGACAAATATAAAAACACAGAAAATATAGCAGACAAAATTGTACTTTCGGGATTGTGTTCATGCCCATAAAGTCATTTGATGTACTGGATAGAGTGATTGAATATTAGTAGGCCAGACGACACTTCGTGCATACAATCCACACCTAACGAAATATTTGCAGTCTACTCTCTGCCTTTTACTCCAAAACCCTTGGTTAAGCTATCTGCTATCTGACCACCTGAGTTTACATATCTTAATTCTATAGTACCATCATCCAATATTTCCTTAATGAAGAAACGATCTATCTATCTCCACGTGCTTTGTTGTATCATGCTGAACAGAGTTATTTGCAATATTGATCAATGACATGTTATGATAAACAACATCCAAATGCCCACTTCTTGGATTGTGCATATAATGGCTCACAACAGTTACCGGATAAAAAATTTCATGTCTCGTATGACATAAGTATATGAGTCTTCCCACAAACCTCTGGTAGGTCCCTTTATTAACCTGATCACCAGATTCAACACATAACTTTATGGTATGGACTCAACAGGTGTTGCCGTCTTGCCGACAGAGAGAGAAGGTATACTGAGGTGAGGCAGACAAGACGATGATCAGCTCGAAGTTTGGCGCTCAACCATAGCTTTAAATGCTGCGCACAAGCTCTCTGCCCTTAGGGCACAACTGTAACACCCCTGGTGTTAATTAACACTAAAACAATGATTAAGCTAAGCTAAACAAGTAATCAAGCCTAACGAAGGTTAATTGAAAGAAAGAAATCAAAAGAAATGCTAAAAGGAATTCGATAAGAAATTAAAAACACCCCAAAAAGAGGCAAAACAAAAACCTTTAAATTTTATATAAGAACTTGAATTTTTTTGGCCAACGCAAAATTTGAAGGAGAGACCAAACCAAGCATCTTCCCTTTTGAAACCATAGCCTAAAAATGTTTGGAAGTATCTCCAATTTCAGACCCTAACTTTGGAATTTGAATTTTTCAATTCAAATTCAAAAGCTGAAATGGAACCTTAGCCAAGCTCGAGCTCGAGGCTCCGCAGCCAAGCTCGAAGGGGCATTCACCCTCGAGCGGAGTTTCCGTCACGCTCGAGGTTCCGCAGCTAAGCTCGAAGGGGCATTCACCCTCGAGCGGAGTTCCGTCACGCTCGAGGTTCCGCAGCTAAGCTCGAAGGGGGCATTCACCCTCGAGCGGAGTTTCCGTCACGATCGAGGTTCCGCAGCTAAGCTCGAAGGGGGCATTCACCCTCGAGCGGAGTTTCCGTCACGATCGAGGTTCCGCAGCCAAGCTCGAAGGGGGCATTCACCCTCGAGCGGCGTTTCCGTCACGCTCGAGGCTCGGCAAGCTCGAGCTTGCGGTCCAAGCTCGAAGCGCATGGTCGAAGCGCCTGGTCGAGCCATGCCAACCAAGTTGACCCTTGCACCGCTGACGGCGCGCTCACGGGTTGCCAGCGCCGCGCCCGCGCGTGCCGCGCTCGCCGCCGGCAAGCGCCTGCCGCCGTCCGGCCTCGCCTGAGCCGACAAGTGACATGGCAGCGTGTCCCCGCTCGCGGTGCACGCCTCTGACAAGGTCTCATGGCCGGAGACCCACTGTAGCGCTGACCCGAGCCCGCTCGCCGTCGCATCGCCGCCGCGGACCACCGGATTTTGCCGTCGCCGCCGTTGCCTGCCGGTCCAAAGCGCGACTTTTGCGACCCGCGTGCTCCTTTTTCCTCCTCCGCCCTGTCTCGTCGCTCGCCCACGCGCGCCTGCCGCCTGCCGTCCTCGCCTGCGCCGCGCTGACGCCGCGCACGGCGCCAACACGGCCGCGACAAGCCCCTGCCGCCGCGGCAGCTCACCGAGCTGTCTCAGTCTCCATCTCGTGCTTCCCGAGCACCCCTCCACTCCCCTCTCACGCCTACTTAAGCCCTCAACAGTTCCCCTCCCTTCCACGCCGGAAAAACACTCGCCGGAGCTCGCAGCGGCGCCGCCGAGCTCGCTCTCGTGCACAGCCCTCCCCGCTGTTTCCCCGGCCAAACCAAGGCTCTCACGAGCTTCCCCATCCTCCACTGCCACTCACCGAGCCATTCCCGACCCGCTTCCCCCACCAGAGCCGACGGCGCAGCTCGCCGGAGTTAACCGAGCTCTCCGCCGCCGCCCGCGCACGTGCACAGCCCCCTCTACTCCTCCTCCAGCCGAACCGAGGGCACCATTCGCTTCCTCGTGCCGTGCTGGTGCTCACCGACCCCTTCTCCGAGCTTCTCCGACCCCAACGTCGCCGGTCGCCGCTCGCCGGAGCAAGCCGAGCCGCCACCGCCATCGTTGACCTCGTTCCCGGCCATCCCCGACCTCGAGACCTAGCTCAAACGAATCACGGTGAGCCCCTCTCCATTTCCCCCCACTTCCCCGGCCCGGTCTCGCCGCCGTTTGGCCGGCGTAACCACGCCGGCGAACTCGAGGACCTCGTTGTGTCTTCAACCTTTTTCCAGGGGGCCGAGCGCAAAATTTCAGGGACCCCGTTGTGAGGATTCAAATCTTCCAGGGTTCCTCGCGTAAAATAGATTCTATGTTTTAGGTTTAATTCGCTGAGATCTTCAAAAATTCGTAGAAAATCGTAGAAAAATCAGAAAAATTCCAATCTAATTTTTTAGTGACCAGTGAATCTAGAAGAACAAATTCTTCCTTTGCACCTCACTCAGTTGAGCTGTAGATTTTGAATTATAAATTCAAATCAGTTTGAGCACATTTCATCATAGTTCAAAATCTACACATGCACTAGAGCTGAGCCTTGGATATGTTATTAGTATGGTTATCATCAGCCTAATGCGCAAAGGGTGCACAAAAATTCCCAGTGGATTTAGGGTTATGATTTTCCAAACATATACCCTGCTGTTTTGGCAAATAAATCACAGAAAATAAATTACTCAGTGAAAAATCACCTCCTTCACACAGAAACTAAATGAGGACATTAGAAGCCTTAGAAAAATAAAAATGGTAATTTTTGGACAGTGGAAAATGGCTAAATGATTTTTGGTAGTTTAAACATGGTGAAATTCCCCAAAAATATTCATAATTCAAAATCACATGCAAACTGGCAGAGGTGTCACTCTTGGCATCCCAAACCACGGTGCCAAGTGGTTTGGACAAAAACCTTGTAATTATTTTTGTAGGATTTTATTTTGATTCTAGGCAAAAAGATAAGAACATTTTTAATAAATTATAGAAAAATTATCTTGAGCCAAGTTTTGGGCTAAGCTCCTGCCTTGGCATGAGTAAGCCTCTGGTCCAATGGCACCTAAAAATAATATTCCTAAGTTCACCTTTTGAATAATGGAAAAAGGACTTGAATGGTAGAAAAGAGAAGACAAAGAAAAGAAAAGAAAAGAAAAAGAAAAGAAAAGAGAAGAAAAAGAAAAGAAAAGGAAAGAGAAAAACCTAAAACTCTAAAATCAAAGTAAAGGTTCAAAATGAAAAGGGAATATTCATTTATAATTAATGTTATCCTTTCCAACTCACTAAACAAGATTTAAATAAACCCTGACTTTTTAAATCTCGATATTTAAGCATTCATGCATTTCGTGTAGATTTGGGTCTCGCCGACGGAGTCTACGAATTAGTCCCCGCTGCAGAGGAGATCGCCCAGGAGTCCGAGGTGAACGTGGTGCACGTGGATCCGAGCTCCGAGCAGGAGTACCGCTTCGAGCCGGAAGGCAAGCCCCGGAGCATAACCTAACTTTACTTACGCGATTTATTTGATTATATGTTTGTGCATTTAAGTTTCAAGGAGTTGAATGAAACCCTAGATTGCATGATCATAGGTTCCTTTGATTGAACACTAGTATGTTAGGTTCGATAGTTGCTATGCTTAAGAACGATAGAAGTCGAGTGTTTTCCGACACTCGCGAGATATAGGAGTTGTATGACTACTCATACCAGAAACACTAGAGATGATGGACGGATGATTGTAGATACCCGTCTATCGATGTTTTAATTGGAAACATATGGTACTTTTGTGTCAAGCGTTTGAACGTACCACACATATGCACGGTTTATGGGACCGGTAAGTCCCGGTATCCGATTGATGCGAGCAGGTCCGACAGCTCTCTGTCTTGGAAACGTTATCCCATGGGCACATGAGGGTAGTTGCGTGAGTCCCAGTAGTGGTAAACCTTTACCCTGAGGCAGTGGGACTCGGGAGCCACTCGCAGAGAGAGGAGAAAGGATTGGGGTGTGTTGGCATTTCCAACCATTCCGTATGTTTGGGTTTTCCCTGGTCAGGTAGTAAATTCGGTTCGAACTGTCCGCTTCTCGCGGTTAATGAGACTGCTTGACCGATGTATGACATATTATGAAGTGGAACTTGGAAGGATGAAATCTTTGTATGGAATAATTGTGTTGCAAAACTTGATTGTTTAGCTAGGCTCACATAGAATGGATAGGCTAAAGAAATTAAAATCAAAATGAAGAGATTAGAAAACAGCTTAGTCGCTTTTGGCAAATGAACCCCACTAGCCAAACAGCCTCTCATCTTAGGAGTCGGTGATGTAGTGATCACCAGTCGGTTAAGTCTTGTTGAGTATAACTAGTATACTCAGCCTTGCTTGTGGCTTAAATTTTCAGGACCGTCCCCTCAGGAGGTAGCTGCCTCTATGGCTTGGGCCTCCCAGCTTCCTCCTGGTTACAGCATCGAGTGGGAGCCGACCTCTCCCGAGGATCGCGAGGAGTAGCGTCACGGCTGACTTCATCGTGGCGATACTATGGATCGTCGATAGTATCTCGTTACTTTCCGCTGCATGAACTCAAACTATTTACTTATCATTTCAATTTGGTTGTAATAACTCTGAACCTTGTTGTAATTTGAATTGTGGAATGATGTGATCTTTGGAACTCGCCTTCGAGTGAGCGTATGGACGGACGATCTTCAGTAGCCGTTGGTCGAGCTTGACTCGACGGTCGAATCCGCACTTGGGAACATTTTCGTGTATTAGCGCCAATGGAAGGTGGAATATACTTAAGTGGGCCCATTTCTCGGGTAAGATCGCTACAGCTGGTATCAGAGCCGACGTTCATACACTCCAAGGAAAACATCAGACCCCCACCAATGTTTTCTAAAATAAAATCTACCAAACTCCGATTCCACTGCGCCTAAGCAAAAGGAATGAAACGTATAGGATCGTTAAGGATAAAACTAGAACGTGAAGTCCTTAAGGGTTAAGGGTTGCGCTTTGTCAGGTGGCATAGTCTAACTTATGATTGCTCTTCCATGAAACCCAATCTTTAAAAGGCTTTCGCCGCGAGTCCTCTGACTGGTACGTAAAGTTTGCGAGTAGGAGTCCGACTAGATCTATAGAGAGAGACGCGTCTATGCCTAGCCACCGGCACTAACTCCGAAAGTCAAGTCTGACTTAAAATGTGAGGACGTTAGGTCTTGCATGCATCTCTTAACCAAAACCGGAATAATAATAAACTTAAGAGAGTCAAAATCCAACCGATCAAATCAATGCTTAAACGACCCTAATTAAAAGCTTAAGCACGTTCTTTACCTTCAAATTTCTCCCAGCTTTCCCTTTAGTCTTTTTGACGCATGGTACTCACCTCTGAATTTTTGTTCAGATGGCCGTTCCCAGTCACCTTGCTGGCGCGAACGAGAAGGTGGAGTGCCAGGACTGCCTCAGCTGGGAGGGTTTCCCGTCCCTCTTTTGGAAGATTCTGAAGGAGGTTGGCTACCCGTCTCCGCCGGTTTACTTTGGCAGAGAATATGCGGAGCGTGGTGTGACTCGGTGCAGTGTCCGCATGGAGGCACCGATGCACCCCGAGCACCCTGACTGGCCTAGGCTGGGAGTTGTGGTGCACGGCCACCGTTTTCCGGACACTTGGGAGCTGGCTGCTTTCGCAGGGTTGAACCAGTTCACTTCACAGCATCACGACTTGGTGGATAACACTTTGGTTGGTTTCCTGCCTTCAGCCCGCAGGGATGACCCTCAGTGGTTGTCACGTTACTTGGCTTCCCCGCAGTTGTTCCTGGAGTTTCCCCGGAACGCACCTGCTTTCTTTGCTAGCTGGATGAAGGCTAGCATCCGCATGGCAGAGCTACTTAAGATGTCTCAGGATTCTCTGCTCGACTTTGCCGATGCGATGGTGAGAGTGTCCGCGGATAAGGACATAGCCGGGATCTGCACTTCTTTGGACATGGCTGCCAAGGATACTCAGATCCGGGATTTGCAGGCTCGCATTGCGGAGCTTACCATGGAGAAGGAACATTGTGCTCACCAGGTGGAGGTGTTAACGGATGCACTTGAGGAGGCACAGGCAGAATTGCACGAGGCTAATGCCGAGATGGTCGAGTTGGAGGCTCATATGGAGGTTCCCGAGGAGGACGAGGCAGAGGATGAGGCAGAGGACGATGCCAAGTCCGAGCTGGACGACGAGGAGTTACCCCCAGTTCAGCCACCACTTTCCCCCACCGTGAGCCGTACTTCGGTGAACGACGTGGATGACTTCTAGAGCGTTGAGTTAGAGATTAGGTACTCTTCAGCATGGCTTTTCCGTGTCACGTGGAGTTAGCCAGTTGAAGATGAGTAATCTCCTTGTATCTCTGTATCTGTTTCCCTTCGCAATTGGTGTAGCATCTTAATTAGAATGTGTTGTCAGCATGTGTTGTAATGGAATCGTTGAGCCATGTCTTGGATTAATGAAGTTGCTCATTCTATGAAATTTCGTTTTTTATGCCACATTCTTCGTAACATTGAGATTGTCTCTTAATCATGCCTGTCGCTTCTCTTGAATTCATGGGATTAATAGAGACTCAATCATGCAGATGGTAGGACCTACGACCCGACTGACTCCGGGTGGTTTCGGGGCAAATCAAGGCTCAACTAGTGCCCCGAATCAGCAGGCCCCGCCAGAGCAGCAGCCACCACCTGCCCCTCCGCTGCCAAATTGGCAGCAGATGATGGCTATGCACGCCGAGGTCATGAGGACTATGCAGCAGCAGATACAATTGCAGCAGCAGCAGTTGGCCCAGAACATGAACATCGGTGCTCAGCGTCAGAATGGCCGAAATGCCCCGCCCGCTCAGGTGGCACGATTTGAGGACTTCTTGGGTACTCAGCCCCCGGTGTTCTCTAAAGCTATTGAGCCCATGGAGGCCGACGCGTGGATTCGGGCTATCGACTCGAAGTTTGCCATCTTGGCTGTCCCTTGCTCTGAAGAGCGCAAGGTCACTTTCGCCGCACAACAGCTTTGCGGTCCGGCCTTGGTTTGGTGGGAGACTTATCGTGGCATGCTCCCCGCCGAAACTGTGCTTACTTGGCAGAACTTCAAGGATGCGTTCAAGGCGCATCACATTCCTAAGGGTCTTGTTGAGAGGAAGTTGAGGGAGTTCCTGACCTTGACTCAGGGCACTCACACGGTGTATCAATACGCCCAGACTTTCAACAACCTCTGTCAGTACGCTGGTCATCATGCTGACAGTGATGATAAGAAGAAGGAGAGGTTCCGTATGGGGCTCAGCACCAAATTGCAGGAGAGGCTGCTCAACATCAAGCCTGCCACTTATGCTGACTTGGTCAATGTGGCTATCGCTCAGGAGGATGCCATTATGACCCATCGAGCTGACAAGAAGAGGAAGGCTCCTGTTGTCTCTGCCAGTGGCGGTAAGCCGCAACGCTTCCGTATTGTTCCTCCACAGGGACAGCAGCGTACAGGGCAGTCTGGCCGCTGGGTGGTTAACCCTCCTCAGCAGGGTGGTTCTCGTTTCCCACCGCAGCAGTCACAGCAGCAGAAGACCTCGATGAAGCAGCAGCCAGCTCAGCCTGGAGCTGGGTATTCTTGCTACCGCTGCGGCAGTACCAGTCACTTCATCCGGGACTGTCCCCAGGGCAAGCAGCAGAACAATGGCAACCAGCCAAACAAGGGCAAGTTGCAGAAGATTCACGTCAAGCAGGGAAGGGTCAACTTCACCACCTTGACTGACCTTCCCGAGGGAGCACCAGTGATGACGGGTAAATTTCTGATTCATAACCAACCTGCAGTCATTCTCTTTGATTCTGGTGCCACTCATAGTTTCATAAGTCCCAGTTGTGCTAAGAAATGTGGGTTAAAAATGCGAATCTACAAATGCGGCCTACAAAATAATAACCGCAGGAGGAAACTTGAATTCAAATCATATGGCGCGGAAGGTGCCAATTAAACTGGGTAGTAGAGTTATCTTGACCGACCTGATTCTTTTAGAACTGGATGGGGTAGATATAATCTTGGGAGCTAATTGGATGGCACAGCACAAGGTTGTGTTAGACGTTGCTGAGAGAATTGTTGATATCAACTCACCTACACATGGATCTACCACACTCTATCTTCCGTCTCCCAACTCCTTGAGCTCATGTGTTTTTGTCATGACTGAACCCAAGCTTGAAGACATTCCTATTGTCTGTGAGTTCCCCCGATGTCTTTCCAGACGACTTGCCTGGAATGCCACCAGATCGGGACATTGAGTTCGTTATCGAGCTACAACCAGGCACTGCACCGATTTCTAAAAGACCCTACAGAATGCCACCCGCGGAATTGGCAGAGATGAAAACTCAACTCCAAAGAATTACTGGACAAGGGTTTCATTCGTCCGAGTACTTCACCTTGGGGTTGTCCTGCCATATTCGTCGAAAAGAAGGATCACACGTTGAGGATGTGTATTGACTACCGGCCCTCAATGCGGTCACTATCAAAAATAAGTACCCTCTTCCCGCATTGATGTATTGTTCGATCAACTCGCCGGAGCCAAGATATTCTCAAAAATTGATCTTCGTTCTGGATATCATCAAATCAAGATTCGTCCTTGTGATGTTCCCAAGACGGCTTTCTCGACCCGCTACGGACTTTATGAATTCTGGTTATGTCGTTTGGACTGACTAATGCTCCCTGCTTATTTCATGTATCTCATGAATCGGTGTTCATGCCCGAGCTGGATAAGTTCGTAGTGGTTTCATTGATGATATTCTTGTCTATTCCAAGAATGAGGAAGAGCACGCCGAGCATCTCCGTATTGTTCTTCAACGACTCCGTGATCACAAGTTGTACGCCAAGTTCTCCAAGTGTGAGTTTGGCTGGATAGTGTGAAGTTCCTAGGTCACACTGTTTCTAAGGATGGTATCTCTGTGGATCCTACGAAAGTGCAGCAAGTAATGGACTGGAAACCTCCTACCTCTGTCCACGAAATCCGAAGCTTCCTGGGTTTGGCAGGATATTATCGTCGTTTTTATTCCGGATTTCTCGCGAGTTGCCAAGCCAATGACCGAGCTATTGAAGAAGGGGCAGAAATTCGTGTGGGATGAGAAGTGTGAAGAGGCATTCCGCACATTGAGGAAGTTGTTGACCTCAGCTCCCGTTCTGACCCAACCGGATAGCACCAAACCCTACGATGTCTATTGCGATGCTTCAGGCACCGGACTCGGTTGTGTTCTTATGCAAGAAAATCGAGTTATTGCTTATGCTTCACGTGCTCTCCGTCCCCATGAGCTGAATTATCCACTCACGACCTTGAATTGGCGGCCGTGATTCACGCTCTGAAAATATGGAGGCACTATCTGATAGGAGTTCCTTGCAACGTGTATACCGACCACAAAAGTCTTAAGTACGTCTTCACTCAGACTAACTTGAATATGAGGCAGCGAAGATGGCTGGAGTTGGCAAAAGATTATGACATGAGTTTGCATTATCATCCCGGAAAGGCGAATGTGGTTGCGGATGCTTTGAGCCGCAAGTCCCATTGCCATTGTCTTTCGGTCGAATCGTATGCCGACACTCTATGCCATGAGTTGGCGAAACTCAATCTCGAGATTGTTCCGCATGGTTATTTAAACAATATATCTCTCGAGTCCACGTTGCACGATGAGATCTTTCTGGCCCAGCAGACCGATAAAAAGGTCGGAATTATTCGGGAAGAGCTGGCCAAAGGAACGGAGGAACGGTATAACTGTTTCCGTCAGGATGCCCGAGGCATGATATGGTTTGGGAACCGTATCGTCGTGCCTAAGGATCCGGAATTACGGAAGAAAATTTGAGTGAAGCTCACCACTCTAAATTCTCTATTCACCCTGGCAGCAATAAGATATACCAGGATATGAAGAAAACTTTTTGGTGGACCAAGATGAAAATGGATATCGCCCGGTTTGTATCCGAGTGTGACACTTGCAGGAGGGTAAAGGCTAGTCATCTAAAGGCGGCTGGAACTCTTCAACCCTTGTCTATACCATCGTGGAAATGGAGGATATCAGTATGGATTTCATTGTCGGCCTTCCCAAGACCGCACGAGGGCACGATTCTATATGGGTCATTGTGGACAGGCTCACAAAGACCGCTCACTTTATTCCGGTCAACACCACCTATGCCGTCAAGAAGTATGCTGAGATCTATCTCGACCAAATTGTGCGCCTGCACGGGGTGCCTAGAACAATCATTCGGACCGAGGTCCGCAGTTTGTGGCAAGGTTCTGGGAGCAACTCCATGCATCTCTCGGCACAAGGCTTTATTCGAAGCTCGGCTTACCACCCGCAGACGGATGGGCAGACCGAGCGGGTGAATTCAAATCCTTGAAGACATGCTTAGAGCTTGCGTCATTCACTATGAAGCAAGTTGGGATAAATGTCTGGCTATCGCCGAGTTCTCATACAACAACAGTTACCAAGCAAGCTTGAAAATGGCCCCTTTCGAAGTCTTGTATGGGAAAAGGTGTCGAACTCCGTTATGTTGGTCTCAGCCTGGAGAGCGAGAAATATACGGACCCGACTTGGTGATTGAAGCCGAAGAGCAAGTCAGAGTTATTCGGGAAAACCTCATAGCCGCTCAGTCTCGTCAGAAGAGTTATGCCGATCGCCGAAGAATGCCTCTCAAATTCGCAGTCGGTGATCATGTGTATCTTAAGGTCTCACCCACTCGAGGAGTCCAAAGGTTCGGAGTAAAGGGAAAGCTTGCACCCCGTTACGTCGGACCTTATGAAATCATTGAGAAATGTGGATCCGTGGCTTTATCGTCTACAACTTCCCCGACAAACTTTCAGCCGTGCACAATGTCTTTCATATCTCACAACTCAAGAAGTGTATTCGAGTTCCGACTGAGGTCGTGGAACAAGAAGATGTGGAAGTTGAGCCCGATCTGACCTACGTTGCTCAACCTCTCAAAGTCCTTGACCAAAAGGAAAGGCACACGAGAAGGAGCTCGGTTAAAAATGTATAAAATCAGTGGGTTCATCACACTGAAGAAGAGGCAACATGGGAGACCGAGGAATATCTTTAATTGCCATTATCCTGGATTTCTCACCACCCCACCAGGTACCAATGTTCCGCACTTTCTAGCATTTCCGAATCTCGGGACGAGATTCTTTTAAAGGGGGGTAGGCTGTACACCCTGGTGTTAATTAACACTAAAAACAATGATAAGCTAAGCTAAACAAGTAATCAAGCCTAACCAAGGTTAATTGAAAGAAAGAAATCAAAAGAAATACTAAAAGGAATTCCATAAGAAATTAAAAACACCCAAAACAGGGGCAAAACAAAAACCTTAAATTTTAT